>JAGGAS010009406.1:64152-116584 GCA_017657355.1 Termitomyces sp. K1Ac | reverse complement strand
AGGCAATTGTTAATTTTGATCCATTTGATCCCATTACATACTGCATATTACATACCGCGGACACTGGGACAGGCAGGCGAGGGGAAAGATACCAGCAGACACTGATATTACTATGTAGATATTACTACGGGTACATACTATCCGGCTTGGAATCTCAAGAATGTCTACATACATGTATTCATAGATTATCGTGCGGTTACTCATTGATGACTTGCACAACAAAAAATGAACGGAGCAACAAACGTTTCCTTGCAAATACTAGCATATAAGTAAGTATGTAATGATGAACATGAACTACTCAGAAAAGTCTGGCGGTTTGTCGAACATCATTAATGATATATATATGATATGTGGATCACTTTGCATTTGGATCAACTTTCAGAATCACAACAAACAAGGGCTGTAACAAACGACCATCCGCTGGGACAGTTTGATCTGTCCAGCCCTCCCTGTGCTTATCCTCTCCCTCTCCTTCCCCGTCATTCGTTCAACCACGGTCTCTAACGGTTCCGGACAGGTTCAAGGTTGTCCGTCATGAAAATCCACACGTTACCGCTGGTGTTGGGTTTCCTCGCTGTCACCACTTCAGCATACCGAGTGTCCTTCAAGCAATACAAGCAACGACCAAATCTTCAGCGAAGAGCATCAAATGTCGCCTCGGACTCTCAATTATCCGTCCTTGCGGCAACAGATGATAATAGTCTCGATTTAAAGTGCGCTCCCCTGTTAATCAACCTTGACGGATTTGCTTGAACTCTTCTCCTAAGTACGGTGCATGATTTGATTTACATGGCGGATGTGAGGCAACAAAGTTTATTTGATGATTTCGGAAGTGCTAAATTCATACGTGAAAGATGGTTGTAGGAGGGATTAGTGAGTTCCACGGTTTCTTCTGACTGTCTCGTTACATGCTTTAACTCAGATTACACCGTTCAACTGGATACCGGTTCATCCGACCTCTGGATCAAAGGCGCTATCACACCTCTACCGAACTCGACGCAGACGGTACATGTTCTTTTCTACCTGCGGTTTGACACATTACTAATGCTTCCCGTTACAGTCAACAACATATAATTTGACAGTACGTATGCCGCCGACTCTTTGTAGAAATTGACTGCAGCTTCTCCCCAGTATGCTATTGGTTGGGTTTACGGGCATGTTTCATATGCACCAGTGGAATTTGCGGAGTATGTCACCAGGACTTCCAGACAATTTTTGACATCTACTTACTATACTCTTCAGTCTTTTTATACCATCCCAAGCCTTCTTGGATGTATCTTCAGCACAAAATCCAACCCTTGGTTATGGAGGCAATGGTCTCGTCGGGCTCGGCTTCACTTCACTTTCCACCATCGACGCTCTCGTAAACCACACCCATGCGTCAACAGGAAGAAGCTTGCTTTACAACATGTTTGCAGCAAACCCTACGGAGCCTAATTTCCTTTCATTTTCACTCCAACGAAGCTCAGAAGCTAACAGTGAGATCGAAGGCGTCTTTGCCATTGGTAAGTTTTCGTTTTGTCCTCTTAAGAATCCGTCGGTGACATGACTAGGCGAGTATGAGCCTGAATATGCTGCGGTAATGAATCAAACCGCTATTCCCACTTGGCCGGTCAATTCACCCAAACGATGGGACGTTTTACTTGACGCTGTGATTGTCAACCACGCAAATGATACCATCGTTTTACCAACGACAGAGGTCGTAGGTGCTCCTAGCAATAAAGCTGTTGTCCTGATGGACAGTGGTTCATCCTTCACGTCAGTTGACAATTTTTTTTTGTTTCGTCAGATGCATCTGACACTAACTTAAACTCATAGCTACGCTCCCAAAGCGATTTGCGATGCTATCTACGGCGGAATTCCTGGAGCGAAATTCGATTCTGCCTCAGGGCAATGGACAATTCCTTGTGGTTTTGAGATAGATATGGCGTTGCAAATTGGGTAAGTTCTTCAGAATCAATTGATTGGGGTTGTATACCTATTTTTGGCACAGTGGTCAAGTCTTCCCTCTTCATCCTTTGGATGTAGCACCATCAGGCCTGGCAAGTAATGGTGTCTGCGTCGGCTCTTTCGTACCTCAATCGGTATCCGTTGGCGCCGGGGAATTGTACGTTTTATCTATCAAGTCTCTTAAAACGATGGCTGACGCGTTATAAAGCGACTGGCTTATTGGCGATAACTTCCTCCGTTCGGTTTATTCCATCTACGACTTCGGTGACTTTGATGAGTCGGGCAACATGGGCAACCCGTACATGAAACTGTTGTCCCTCGTTGACCCTAACGAGGCATCTATTGACTTTACGAAGGCCCGGGGTGGGACACCGAAGACCAATATTACCTACCAAGGGCTCAATGGTGCAGCTGCGATGCCCTCGTTCAACATTTCTGCAGATATGACTCAAACTCTGGAAAGAATCGGCCGCTACCTTCCTGCCATGCTGGCTGTGGTTGCTCTCAACGCTCTGATCCTCATCATCATAGCTATCGTGGGCTTGTTTGTCTGGTGCCGACGTCGTTCTTCCAGAATCAAACGAAGGGTTAATAATGGACGGTTGAGTCCCATGCCCATGAACCCGAGGCACAGTTATGTTGCCGGCTCGGGTCTCCCTCCTCCAGGCCCATCACACATCTATGAGCCTGTCTCTACGGCTGGGGATGATGGTGGGGCGCCAAGAGGTCGCCAGGAGGGCTTTCCCTCACCGAACTTGAGTTACATATCCGGAGCTGGTCTTCCTTCTCCGATGCAACCCAATTTAACCCCTCCCAATGCGATGGCTGTGCCAGAAGATGTGCCCTTCTCTACCGCAAGGCTCAACCGCGGACGGCATAGTTATGTGTCTGATCTTCCCTCTCCAACGCGCGCACACGTGTATGAGCCAGTATCAATGGCTTTGACGGAAGACACTTTCGTCCCACCCTCAGCACCGTTCCTCAACGCTGAAGGATCAAAGGTGATACCGGGTGACAGACCCAAATCCATTGCTTGATTGATCTATCCCTCATGATACTTGAATGTCCTCTCCCTGTAGTATATATCCGTTGACAGATCACTCATATTTCGTGGTACTGATGGCTTTCATGGACAGCTCTCCTATTTTTTAACACAATCTCACTGGATGTCCACGCCCTTTCCTTATTTACGTTCCTTGCGTCACACTTTAGCATGACGATGGATAATGGGCATAGGTTAGGTGTATATAGAAGTCTCTAGTCATCATAGTGATTTCTTGTACTCTGATTTAGCCTCTTTTCCTTGTGGCCAATGCTTCACCGTTGTGGGTATAAAGTCTGACTTCTCGGCCTCTACTCTCTTCTGGTACCGTTTTGCAGCATCTGCTATCCGCTTCCACCTATGTATCTCGTTACGACCGGCAGGAGTTTTGCTTTCTGCTTCGGATACAAACGTGACTGCGTCTTGAATCGCCAAAGCCAATTTGTTGGTGAAATACGACTTCGTCTTCCCTTTGCTAACTTCTGTATCATCGCCGAAAAGTGCCTTGATTTTGAGGTAATCGATTATGCGCAAACTCTGTCGTACATTTGCACGATTGTGGCTCGCCAGCGCAGTTCGTACGAAGGAGCACAAAAGCTCCGCTGAAGGGTCCAAATTTCTCCCCGCGCTCCTTGTATCGCGCCGCGGTTCAGGAGATACTGACCCATCCATGAAATCATGCGTATGATATCCCGTCATCAAATCGAATATCCGTGTTGCGGAGCGCCAATCACCATCTCTCCAACAGGCCGTCATTGCGAGATTGTACGATATAAAATTTGGCCTGAGCTTATGGCCATTTTTTCCCAGGATTTCTTTTCTGAGCATCCACTCGATGGTCTCAAGACTGCTAGACGCGGTGTCAGGGCCGGGAAGCGCTAAGCGCGCTTTCAGAACCTCATTTAGGTGTCCATGATCGAGGATTTCCTCTCCGCCTTGATCTGCTGGTCGACGCTTCACCTGCTGGAAGAAAGCTAAACAGAGGGCGTTTTTCCCGCTCGAATTACATAGCTTGAAAATCACATCGATCGATTGTGAGGAAAGAGGGATGATTCCTTTCGAAGGAGTGTCGCCCGCAGCCGCGAGGCCAAAGTATTCGTTAACGATTGAAAAGGCGAGGCGAACTTCCGGATCTCTGCCCCGGGCAAGGGCTGCAATAGCAGCCGCGACGAGGTACACGTCAACTTGGAATGAAGATGATTTCTTCAATGTCTTTTGCAGCATGGTCCAAAGTAGTTTTGCATCGGCTGCATTTTGGTGGTGCATCGGTGTAGCGTCTGTAGCGACTCTTTCCACCGGTGTAGACGCTAATGCCTGGAACATTGCAGTGTAGATAAGCTGCTCTGCACTGTCCGGACCTTCGGCTGGCAAAGCATGGTAGACGTCAAAAATCTCCTGGTAGAGGTTGTTGTCACCAAGGATTTTTATATAGCCTGCCAGAGGTTTTGCGGTGAGTTCTGGGCTTGTCGGGTCATGTTTCTTGACAGACTTCATGTAACGTTGGAAAGAATCGTAGAGCAAACGCGCATTTTCAAGCTGTTTTGTATGTGTTGACCAATTCTCGATTTTCGAGAGGCCAGTGAACATGGTTTGAAAGGTACGAGCGCTTGGACTGAACCCTCTGCGTTTCATCTATTGAAAATGAAAAATGAGTGCCTTGTTTGAAAAATAAAATTTGCGCCACGTACGTCGACGTACAACTGATAGCCCAAGGAAAAGCGCTTGGCTTTCAAGCACTCCCATATTAGGGTATTCCAGACCTGTGTATTCTGAGCATCCCTCGGAGCGTTCTTGAGAGTTTGCACGGCAGTGTCAATTTGATTTGCGTCACAGAACTTTTTCAGCCTGGACGAAAGAGTGTAGGGATCCAGGAGCTTAATCGTTGACTTGTCCTTGTTCTTTTCGGTCTCAGGATCATAGTGGCGTGAACGGTAGACTTTGGTTGAAGAGGATGGGTCTTGTGAGGACGAAGGGCCGAATTTGGTCTGACGTCGAAGGTAGCGAGGGAGTTGAGAGTCTTCTGGAGTAGAACGCGCTTGCTTCGTTATAGTTGCATAACTACGAAGAACAGAGCAGTGAAGACGTTCGAGTTTTTTGTTGCTAGCTCGAAACATGAGAGGAGAAGTTGACAATAATTTTTGGTCACGAGGATTCGGTGTGACCTCGGATTTCGGAAGTCGCCCGCGTCTGTCGTTTAAGCGCGCAGGATCTAGTTCGGACAATCTCACCGCGATGCTTCTCCGAGATGATATAGTAGAGCCACGACATCTGCATGAACAGCTGATACTATGTACTCTCTCCATGTCCTTGTCCTCTGTTTTGTCTTCGTAGCCGCCGTTCCCAGCTTTGACGGCGTAATCCGCCAGACCACAATCAGCTCCCTCGTCGGCCCCACTGCTACCTACATCGAGGCTCTCCCACTTGTCGGTCGCAAGGACACCGACGATACAGAACCTCGATCCAATTATCTCAGTCTGGATCCACTAGGTGCGCTACTTGTCTTAGCTCTTTATCAGCTGTTTGTTGATCTCCATCAGGCCAACCTGGGAACCTTACCGTTCTGTCCAATTCACGATCTCTGCCACTTTTTTATATTTATCAGAATCAACTATGGCAATTTAACAACGAGACCCATATTTTCCATGTCAATGCGATTAACTCCACAGACGACACCGGCTACCCTCTGCAACTAGTAGCTGGCAAGAAAGCCGCCGGATCCAAATATGGATCTTGGCGATGGCGAGGAACCATGCTCTATTATGATCAAGGTTCTTTGGGGAACTCGGGCCTCTATTACAATTGTCGTTTAGTGGATGGATCTTATGGCCTTTTCATGTTCCTCAACCCGTATGTTACTCTCACGAATCCATTCCTTGTCATCAATTTCATTTGTTCTTTAGATCGCCTACACCGGAAAGTTGTCAGGCCTATACCATGCATACCTGGAGTCGCTTGCACATCAATCCCTACAAATCTTGAATCAGCACAACCGGATTTGCGTAATCACCTGTATATATTTCTAGTATATCCGGAGACACCTGGAAAACAGCATTGGCAAAATGATATCCGAGCTCCAAAACATCTCATATTTTGTACATTAGTCTGCCAAGTTTACAAAGTTTTTTGTTTGTTGATCGTGAGATTGATTCGTCGTCCAATGATTGCTAGCGCAAAGACACTGAAGAACGCCGTTCCGACGACGATCGGTTTTCTCAGGTGGGCGGCCAGGGGAACAGAGTACGAAACCTGAGAGATGTGAGCATCGAGTAGCTGTTACAAGAGAGCACATACATAGATGTTTTGAGCATGGCTAATCGTCAGATTCTCATATTCAAAAGTCAAT
Organism: Termitomyces sp. K1Ac; assembly: GCA_017657355.1. Lineage (NCBI taxonomy): Eukaryota > Fungi > Basidiomycota > Agaricomycetes > Agaricales > Lyophyllaceae > Termitomyces > Termitomyces sp. K1Ac. The sequence goes on along the minus strand of JAGGAS010009406.1, from coordinate 110,249 downwards.
TTCGGACGACCGATCGAATCAAGGTAGGTAGTATGTGTCCTTATGGTGCTCGAGATGGCCGGGAATGGAGTTGTAAACTCAGCATCACTAAGTACACGTCAAAAAATCACCTGATAAACTTTCTCAAAAGAGAACTTACGTTGCACCCTCGGGCAAGATGATAGAGACTTCAGCGCGGTTAACGGAAGCTCCAGGTATCCCTGTCATGACAGGGACTTCAACAATGTATTTACCAGTCGACTTGTCATAGACTGTGGAATCAGACAAAGAGGCATCCCATCCGAGTGTGAACGAATAATTCCATCCGCCCAAAATGGGATAGCGAGGGCGAAGCTCCAGGATACTGAACCGGTTACGCAGTCCTTTAGGTGCGGAGGGAGAGACTCTCAGACGTGATGTGGAGACATTACCGATGAGATCGTAATAATAAGTGTTGCTGATCCCAGGAGGGAGATGCAGAGTAAGGGCTGGAAGGACATGAGGGGCGGGTCTCTTGTAAAATGTTTGGGTCTGGTGCTCCAGTCGAGAAAAGTGTCCTTTAAGCCTTGATATAGAAGACAATGAACTATCCAATCTCAAGTTGAGAAACGTGGGAACTTACGCAGGCCCAGCGTTGCGGAGAACAATGTCATCCTGTATATTCAGGTTGTTGCCCCAGTGACTGATCTCAGCTGAACGGACAAGTTTGGTGACTTCCAGAACAGGTTGTTCGTGGTAATAGTGCACTGAGACAGGTTGTTGGTACTTCTCAATGAACTGTTGGTCTGCTGAAGGAGGAATGTTATTGTATGGGCCGAATGTAACAGCTGCTCCCTGTTTTGTGGCTGTAGCTTCGAGAGTGAACTCGTCTAGGCCTTGAGGAGTCGTATACGAGATAATTCGAGGGGCCAGAGCCCTGTGATATGTTAACTTGTAGCTGGCGGAGATAGAATAATTCAAGTGCTCACTTGATCTTTGTACGTTGAACAGCAGTATGGTATGGGCTGAGAATGAAGAGGTCAGTTTCGTATTTCAGGGCCTGGTCGTCTTTCTGGGAAGCCTCCGCCGGCCAAGGGAAGGTAGCATGAGTTTGGTGGGACTCTACGACCAGATTTAATGTAGAATTCAATGCTAGGGGTTTGTCAAGCGTCACGTCAATTTGATGATAGTTTCTGAGCGCGTTTCGTTGAAAGTTCAAACACAAAGTGTAACTGCGGACATACCGGCTTGAGTCGAAAATGTGGTTAGATTGAGGGAGAGAAGACTGTTGACCCTTGACGCGCACATCTAACCAGCTTGTTCTATCTTTCTCTTCCAGCCCGAGAGCGATGGTGTAGACCTTTGCGCCAGGCCGGGTAGCCTTGATCGCATACGTGGTTGTGACGTGGACGACGGCGCCCCCTAGTTCGACTGCGCGTACGATGGCAGTGTTCTCAAAGGATTGACTGGGAGACGCGAGTGAAGAGGCCACTGAGCCTAGAAAGAGTACAGGGAGCGTACGCCAGAGCATAGTGGCGGAATGAGAAATGTGCTTAAATAAATCCGCAGGAAACGACCCGTTAACGTGTTCTGATCTAAATTTAGCCATATGTATCGAAATGGGAATCCAGCCCAAAACTCATTCGACCACGCTGCAGAGATTGATTTGTGTATTATCGTATTCTACCATAGTAATTTACCACCCCCAGGTCGGTGACGGGTTTCGTATTGGCCTGTTTTCGCGGACGATTGATGCACTCACAATCTTTCGTATCCGCTTCTCGCGATCTTCTAGTTTTTTCTCCTCTAGCGTCTTTCCTTCCTTCAAAACGACGCTGAGTTTTGAATTAGGATGCTGTTGAACTCCCGTGTGCCCGCGTCCTCTTGGCTCTAGTCTCCTCGCACCCTTCGGGCCTTTCGAAACCCAAGCTTCCGCTGCGATCAAATGAGCAAACGGAAGATATCAAGGCAATAAGAAAAATGCGCACCGACAACAAGTTTGCTTTCTTTGAGTTTCTTGTACCGAACAGCATGATCCCTTGCAGTGGCAAGCATATTCATGATACGGGTGCTGGCTCGCTTCTCGCTGAATTGCATCTGGAGAATTGCATAGTCAATAGGCTTCCCGGCGATCTGCCTCCCAAGCATGTTCAGCTTGCGATGAGAGATTTTAAAATTAGCAGTAGAGTATTTGTGCTGAGTTCGAAGACCATTAAAACGAAGATTGAGAATGCCACGACGGAGATAACTCACTGAGGTTGGCTTCGGTTTGGACGGCGTTTTGGGCACATACATTCCAATCTTCTTGGGAGTAGGTTCCCCGGGTTTTCCAGGCTTGGTCTCCCCAGGCGTTACCTCGGTTGAGCGAGGTGTCGGAGCTACAGCCGCCTCAAAAACATTTCGATTACCCTCTTGCGCAGCCTGCTTCTTGCCAGCATCAATCTCTTCTTTTGTAGTTTTCTCCTTGACACTAGGAACGAGTTTCTCCCTGACCCAGTCCAAAGGATTGAAAAAACTTGCGCTATACAAGACGTCAACGGTCAAACCAAGGGTTTTGTATAGCCGACATACTGGCGTTGGGTTTCGAGTGGAAAACGCAAGGGCCTCGGTCGCGAAACTATGGATCTCGCATTTCGTGCGGCTAAAACCGAATATTAAGAGTAAAGAGAGTATTGGAAAACGTTGCAACGCACCATGTCCCAAACCACTGTGCATGGTCACTACGAACGGAAGAAATAAGTTCTGACTCCGTCACACAGCGTCACGAGGAAATTGTGACTTCCATCCTCAAACGTGGTTCTCGCGACCGCCATTGCGCGTCTGCCCAACTATGATATTAATGCTGGGCACAATATTGAAAGTTTCTCTCTTACTTATAAATGCAATTGCGGTCTTGAGCGAGGACCGCTTTCTTGCGCGGCGTGAGTCCTAACTATCTCCAGCTTATAGCTCTGACTAATGTGTTCTACACAGTTGGCTGGGTGTCTGGACAACAGCAAGCAGCCAATGCTGGCTTTCATCAGGGATATGATCAGAATGGTTATGGTGTTGCACAGCAGGATGTTGGGCTCAAAGCCAGACTGATAGACCTTATCAGTGCGGTTAGGACACTTATGCGGAGTGTGTATCAACCCATTTACCTATCTCTCAGTACTGACCCATTTGCTATCCTTTTAGTACCCCTCATAGGCATAAATATCCTTGTCATCATATACGAGCTCCTCCTCGGCTGAAGCTCTTCCTCATCATTCTATTCTCTTACTCTCCGGCCAAAGCTTGCTATAATATTCACCTTGTAACAACAGACGAAAAGTATTACCAGCCCTTTGCACCCAGTAACTCTACACAAGTATAAATGGGACTCTGAGCTCATCATTGAACCTACGTAGCGTTGAGTCTATCGTACGCCTCGTTTATCTGCCTGACGAAATCATTGACTGTGTGTCCGTTCTGAGGTAGCGATGAACAATTGGCATTATAGGCATGACAAAGGACTTACTTCGCAATTCTTCCATGCACCATCATGAATACAGACCTTGTCACCGTTAATGAGTATCGTGCAACTTTTCCTGTAAATGCGTCAGAGGCGTAAAGGAGCCTAAAATTTAAAAGAAGCAAATTCCGAAACCACTTACTCGATTCCAAGTTTTATGCCTAACTTGACGCTTTCCTTCAGTAAAGCCACGCCTTCCTGTCCCGTTCCACTTCCGTCTGAGCCGGCACAAGCCCCCACTTTACCATTCTCCCAGTCAATGCCAACTGTGTTGGCACACTTCAATGCAAGGTCTGGAATCCCGACCTTGCCTCGTCCCTCGTAGTTCTGACACTGGACAAACTCCCACCAAGCTGCAGGCTCGTACTTTGCGACACACAACTGTTGCACGTTCCCTGCACACTCCTCAGGACCATGCATGCATCTGACACCAAAAACTTCCTCTTGCGGATCGAGTCTACGATGTTACCAGTACAGATGTGTACTGAATGGATGAACTTGGGAAACAAACCTTGCAATATAGACCATAGAAAGATTGATCTTGTTGGACACCTTTGGTAGGACAAGATTGAACACGTTTTCGCATAAGAGAGCGTCGGGACAACGACTCATGACTCCAAGTTGGACTGGGACCTTGACATCATCACTCAAGTCGTACTCTGGTCGGTTTTGCGAGAAGATGTAAGGAGGACGGAATGCGTTGACCACAATGGGCACAACAGAGAGAAATGGGAGAAGATGCATAGGGAAGATGGGGAACGAAAGAATGTATTGAGCTAATTTTGCTATGTAATGATAGATAAGGCAGATGCATATCCACCAATGCCATGACATGGCGTCATACGTCACACGTGGTGTAAACTGCTTTTTTTGATACGAATAGTTACTGTGCTGCGTCCCAAATTTCACGACCTTCGGATTCCGACGGGGGCACAAAGAACTGACATCGTGATTTGAAAGCTGTAGAAACAGTGAGATGCTGTAGTTGTTTGGGAATTGACAACGTGCCATCAACAACCCGCTTTCTAATTATTGCCTCTACCTTGAGTTCGTTTTGGACCTGTGTACGCTGATTGTCGATCTCAGCCAAAACGGTCGTGTTCGGAACGCCAGAGCGACATACCTTGACTTGCTCTTCGTATATGTGTCCCTGTACCTTTCGCTTGGTCGCACTGTCTTGGGTCTCGTCCTCGACCACGCTTCGTTTCTCGCTCAGAGACTGGTCAACTACACGTACACAGTATCCAACCAACTCTGTTCGACGCTTCCAGTTTCCTGGGAAATTTCTGTGAACAAATGTTTTGTTATTCAAATGAAAGGGATGGATCAACCTACGAGTTCGCGCCATATATTCAAACACGCTCTATTCTGTATATTCTCAGCAGAATCGACCAGGCGGTCTTGGTCGCGCATGGCTGCATTGGCTCTGTTGAGCCTCATTGTTATCGTGTCATCCAGACGTCGGTACTCCCGAAGAATTTCTAACCTCACGACAATTAGCATATCTTTCAAAACCCAAGAACAGAGAAGTTGACCTTTGAATACTGAAAGGTTATGGCACGTCGATGGTTCAACATGTATAATTTGAGGGGATCGAGAAGACTGTATTGCCAGACTTCCGAGTTGAGGTTGTTTTGTGGGCATCACAGTTGACCAATAGCTGAGTTCACGCAAAGTTCGAAAGTTCGCATGATCTCCATTTTTAGTCATTAGATCGATTATGTAATACGGACTGTAACTGGGCTCAATGTGGCGTGCAAGATGTCATTCGCAAAGTATGCTGTATGTTCACCAAAGGAAATGAAGTTATTCAATCCAGCCCTTCGATGGAACCCCCTAAGACTCCCTCTACTACGGCTCATTCATCTGCACTCTCACTTCGGTCTATCGGTGGCTGCTCTTGAATAAGTATCGGCGCCGCCCATCGCTAATAATGGATTTTTTCACTCACCCGAAATTTTGTCTTGTATTTCTTGGGTTGGTAACCATGAACATTGATGTGGTGCCTGTGACGCCTTGCAGGATCTGAATAACGCTTATCGCAGCCTTTGTATCTGCATGCAAGTGGCAACTCTCCAGTACTGCGGAGAGATTGAGGGTCAATATAAGAAAGTAGCTAGCCCAACGTTGAACGTACTGCGTCGCAATGTGTGAGGAGAGGGCCGCTCTCTGAGAAATCGCATTTAGAAAGCGTAAGGATTTGGTAGGGGCCTAACTTACTGCTGGAAAATGCTTATTGCAATAAGAACATTTGTGAGGCCTACAATTCTGATGTTAAACAAGAACGCCGCAAAAATTGAGACCACTTGCTTGAACTTTAAATGAGTGCCCAATACATGACGCTTTACCGATTGTTTTGTTGATGAGTAGCCACACTTTCCACCGTAGTCACAGATATAGAGGATTTCGCCAGTTATTGAAGCGGCGGTCGATTTTGTGTACACCTCCCAGGGTATGCTATCGAGTGTGGTATCAGAGTATGATCCCACGGCATTCCCTTTTCCATCCTTCCCGTGAAACGTCCAGCTGGCGCTTCGTCTTGAGGTTATTGTGGATGATCGAGGCGATTTTACATATGATTGAGGCAAACTGGAGCGAGAATCAGCTGGTGATGAAATTTCTGGAGGATGTTCGTCGATATCAGAATGGTCGAGGAGCGGGTAACGTGAAGGCCCAGGCAAGGACCTGAGGCAATGGTCAAGCCACTGGACGTAATGAGACAGATTGACAAAGAAAGTCATACGGGGGACATTCGCGAGTTGGGTCAGATACCGCCAGTCCACCTACAACATATGTTTTGGAAGGTCCTCGCGGCTTCTCCCATAATCTCGTCTCCAATAACTGCTCGGATATCAAGTGAGTACAATAGGCTGGTCGATCATATCGGGTTATAATCATAGGACCCTCGCCCATCTGCGAGGCAGGCAGGAGTCTTGGCCAGGTGTACACGGACGCCGGGGTTTCGAAATGGATCATATCATCATTTGAAGGTATAAAGTTGCTTGTGCAGGTGTCGACCCTACGATTTATGTAACAGAATCTAACACGGACAACCGACCTTGTGACCAACCTAGAGTGCTTCGAAGAAAGTTGTGAAGCGTCAATCCATAGTTTATCCTGACGCGCCGAAGAGGAAAACCTGTTTCCATGGGCTTCTTTTGCATCTTCTGCAGAATCTTGTTGATGCATGATAAGTATGTCAATCCGGAAATGCTATAATAGTGTGGCGTCAGTAATAGTACGGAAAAATGCCGTCAAAACCAGAAAGTTGTAGTACATATTTAAATATCTTTCGTGTGAACAGGGACACAAACGACGATTTGCAATTTGCAGTTTGCGGCAAAAGCCCGACAAAGCAATTCTAGCCGACTGACCATGTGTGCTGTCACTTCAAGGTGATAATACAAAAGAAAAAGGCGGGCACGTACGTGATGTATAGAGTAGATGTTGTGTGTATGTAGGTGCTGATCACAGGGAGGAGACGAGAGGCCAACGAAAAAATGTCCTGTACTTAGTCTCTTTAAGCGCATATGGGTGCTTGTGGGTGTCGATTGACAACAGTTCCATATTGGATATCGGGTAATCTCCGGTAATCTTCGTGTGGTGCCTTGAGTGTTTGTGCACCTTCTAGATTGGCCTAATCCAGTACATGATATATCAATACGCGGCACGGAAACCTATGGAAACGTCCAATTTTTGATTCAAGTTGCGTGCGCCGAAAATGTCAATGACTTACGAGGTTTAAGCCGTACGCGCCAATTTTGAGCCTCTTATAATGTCAAAGAAGGAGAGCGAAAGAGAGCATTGATTGGTCTGCTCAGATGATGAGCGCTTGAGCTGTCAAGTTGAACATTGAACGTATGTACATAGATGTTTTATCCCCTTGAAATCATGCGATATTGTATTTAAATAAGCGAAAGTTGTTGATTATCCCTTTCGACCGCCGCATTGTGAGAAGAGGCAGAAAGATCATTTCAGATTGCATTGTTCTTGGATGTTAAAGGCGCTCGAACTAAAGGCGGCGAGGAAATGTTTTGGGACGGAGGAGGGAGAGTTCGTCGGGCAGGTTCTGGGTATGGATCTGCTGAGGAAGGAGCAGAGAGGCAGGCCCGAGTGCAGTAAGGACTGTGACAGTGGGAGGATATGTAATATTGAATAATCAGGCGGGGATGAAAGCCATTAGGATCCAGGTCCAGGCACGGGGCACTACCTCATCGACGAAGTACCAAGTACTTATGTACTTAAGTACTGGAATGCGAACCTATGGATTTACTGGACCCCAGGACACCAGTGCATCTCGGGCAACGAGCCATCGGACAAGGAGGCGTTTGAAGAGGTCGAAGGCAAAATTTACGTTAACCGAATTGCGGTTCTTGCGGAATTCGCGACTTCCGAAGTCCAAGGCAGTAACTATCATGAGACACAAGAAAGCCTGGAGGAGGGTTGCGCATAAACGTTTACTATTACCGTCAACGTTACCGCGACTCACAAAAGTCAAAGCCATAGACCCCAATATGCCGAACGCCGCGAAGATTGTCACTACACTGGCAGGACTACCGCGCAAGCACGACGCCTCTTACCTCGTCCAGCTTGATTGCCCGCTCAACTTATTCCTGTATCAAATTCAGAAGGCCGAGTCTCGTGTGTGCACAGATGCGGCGAGGCCGTGACTATTCGTCGGACCGCATACACACTCGACATGCACAAAGTAATCCGCCCGCTTAAGCACCTGCTCGGCGACCTAACGCAATTGAAACCCTGTTCACATACATACTTACACCCGGCGGAACGGTTTGAACGATTCCTACATGACGATTACGACGGAGATAGACGAAGCTCAGTAGCGAATCGAGTGGCACACTAATCTCACCTATGTACATATTCCACAGACTAAACCCGAGAGGGCCAGCCCAGTTCCGGGCGCAACCATCACATACTTAGATGTAGCTGACTTACTAAGTTACGACAGGAGAGCTACACATTATGTAGCTATAGACAGAAAACCGCGACATAGGGAATCACCCGTACGGGTCTAGAAAGAACAAAGGCGCATGAAGTACATTTAAAGTATGTACATCAAATGCCCAGAACTTAGAAGACTCCTTAAGGCACGTAGAAGTTGGGTCGCTTGTCATGATTAGAGTTGATGGGACTTCTCCAGGTTCTCCCTGATTCTCCTGCGATTTACATATCAGATAAGCTGTGGACTGAAAAAATTATCCTCACAAAAATACATGAAGTACTAACAATACAGCACTATATCTGAAGTAAAGCGGTCGATTATATCGGTGAGAAAAGGGTCGACAGCTTACTCACGAAACTCGAGCATATCACAAATCCTGGTCTTGAATTAGTTTGAAACCTTGAGATCCAAAGTCCCCTGTGCTCCAATCCTCCTCCTCTTCAACCTTATTCATGATCCGATCGTTCATCAGTTTGGGGCCACCCAAAGCGAAGGAATGGCTAGGTAAAGAGCGCGTCTGTAGCAGTGCCTTTCTAGGCTTTCGCAAGGCTTTCATAGGACGACTTGAAGCTTCGGGATCTACGGGAGGACAATTGCTCTCAGGATTTACTGGATTCATCTCGACATCCTTATTCGTATCTTCGTCAATGGCTCCATCCGAATCATACCCTGACTCGCCGTGAGGTCGTGATCTCTTGCTGCGGACTGGGACGGCAGAACTGTTGACAGTGTGTAGCTGAAGGCTTTGAGCCTCACGAAAACTATCACGAGCAGATTGGAAGATAGTTCCTGTGGAATTGGACTTTAAGAATGAGGGGGGTGCAGAGATGTATCCTTCCGTAACATCTAGTGGGCGTATCAAGACACGTTACTTAATCAGTGGACGCGTAAGAATTTCAATTTGCTCTCACTCTTTCTGACGCGTGATCCAATTGAGCGAAGACGAACAGTAATGTCATCATCGAGCATGCTATTGTAAGAAAATGAGGAATGCAAAAGGGGTCAGAGTGCTATTGGACTAGCCTGTGTGGTAAGGTACTTGAAGCGGTCAGAGAGTCACGAAGCTCGTCTGTAAGAACGCGTTTGAAAGCCATGATATGAGAGTTTAAGCTTAAGGATGATGCGGAGTGTTTGACAGCGAACGTGCTGTGTATGACTTATTTGGCGTTCCATATGGAGAGATGCCGTATTTGAATATCTCAGTCATGCCTTACGAAATTTACGTTTTGAAAATTCACAACGAGCGTTGCATGCCCTAAGATTTACCAACAGGCCTTTAGCAATGCAGCAGCGACAAGGTATATTGGCAAAGAGAACTTTCACTGGATAAGTATGAGGAGGCAAAAATGAAGCAACTGTTGACAAGCTGTTACCTGTTCCGGTGTTCGGCAAAGATATGATGGCTATTCGAGAACGAGTCCACCTGCTGGGAACTTGCCCTTTCTTTACCCAGCCGTCAGTCCCCCTGGCAGGCGGGCCCTCCCTCTGCGACGCGAATGGCCCGGAAGTCGTTCCCTCTTCTTCTTTTCACGACTGGGTCACTCTTTTCGGTTCTGGGTGCCAACGCGCAAACAATCTCCACCGACACTCCTGTGCCGCCCTTACAATGGATAAATTTATCTGGCTTGCTTCAAGGTTCTTCAAGTCCCCCTCCTCTGAAGAATGCTGCCATAGGCTATGACGAGGCGAGGTATAGTTTCCTCTCAGGAGTCAGGGTTCAAATTCAGCTGACGTACATACGAAAATGTCAGTCGGTCATTGATTATCTTTGGAGGTGAATCAGCAACTGGTCTTGTGCAGTCCCAAACCTTTCTGTGTGTGTCTGTGACTATCCAATGACTGATTGAATCGTGACTGCTCTTCTAGGTTAAATCTCGACTCCTTGACCTGGTCTGTGCCAAATCCACCTAACAATCTCCACCAAATACCAGCTGCAAGAAGTGCTGCTATTTATGGCATAGATATCGCGGCCAGCAAGTCCGTGTCCTTTTCTCTTGCCCTAATCTATTTTGTTAATCTGCTTTTGTGTAGTCGGCAAGGTTTTATCGTTGCCGGGGGTATGGGGTCCGACGGACGTAATCTGACGGACGTGTGGGTGAGTTCCCGTTCTCAATCGCTCAGTTATATGTTGAGACTTAGCTTATATTTTAGGAGTATGATTTCATCAACAAATTCTGGTCAGAGGTCAATGTGACACCAGGGCCTCTGCCTCGGTGGGGATCGGCGGGTGGCATTGACTTGGCTACTCCTCCCATCCCAGATCCTATAGTACCTGGTCCAAATAATACCTTCTATCTTGCCGGTGGCTATAACGGCATCCACCCCAGCTCACTCTCCGATGTTTGGAGACTTAATATCTCTGGAACATTGTCTTCGAATCTCCCCGATGGTGTCAGCGGAAGCTGGGATCATCTGACCATCGGGAACCTTCCAGCGAAATTCAACGTATCTAGCACAGTTGTTGGACATCAGGTGGTCATAACTGGCGGTTGCTCTTCGCTTTCTCAGGAAGGCACATGTGCAGGAGAACAGGACTCGTATGTAATCGATGCTCAACGACTGACTGCAACGCCTTTGAGTGCTTGCCCGGCTCCAAGGGCAGGTCCCGTTCTTGTTCGAAACTCCAACGGTTTCACACCTACTTTCATGTCGCAAGTCTATTTTCTATTGGGCACACTAGACAAAACAAGATGGAATGATGACAACGGTTTAGAGCAAGGGGAGGTTGTGAGTAGCTCTGCTTCAGGCTTTCATTTTCCTCCTGACCATGATTTATAAGGCCGTCCTTGATATACAGACTGGTGTGTGGAGTAGGATACTACCGTCTGGAGACCCAGGCACATCTGGCGAAGTTGCGTTTCCCAGTCCCAGAGAGGGTTCTGCCGCTATTTCTTATCCTCAGGCATTGGTCGGTTCTGAGCGTAATATATCTTCAGACACCCTTGTGCGTCCTTCTTTTGCACAAGTCCATTGACTGCTGACATCATCTACAGATATTTGGGGGTCAGGACTCATCTGGAATGCTCTTGTCAGAGATGTGGTTGCTTCGTGCGTATAACGGGTTGATCGATCCATCCCAACCTATATGGTCCGGCTTCGGGGACGGTCACCTTCAAACGGGTGCCAATGCCACTGGTGCTGGGGTCAGTGTGAAGTATATGACCCAATGTGCTTCCGAGATAATGCAAAATCCCACTTCTACCTCCCATCCTACAACTTCTGCGACTACCGTTCCAACCGCGACTGTATCAATTGTACCTTCGCCCTCTCAATCTGGCTTCAACACATCGGTCGTCCACAAAGTATTATCTCCCGTTTCCCTAGCAACCTTTCAAGCTGCTTTTCTTCTGTTTCGATCTCTCCCTCTTTACCACAGAAGGTTTTCCACTATCCAAGCTTTCTATAGTTCTGCCGTACTCTTGATTCTCGCTTATGGCTCAGGGATCGCAGGACTAGTGATAGCTTTCATCTCCATCTCACAAGACCCTCGTCAAGGAAACCTGCATCTACGCACAGGACATGGAATTGCCAGCCTCATATTTTTCGCGCTACTCTACGTGGCGCTCCCCGTATTATTGCTTCTATATGGATATTCTACCAAAGCCCGCGCTCGTGTACCGGCACACGATTCAGAAAGTGAAAAAGACAAGCCGCCACGAACCATCTATCCCGAGTCTCTCCAGACTTACGATCGGATATCGTCAAAGAGTGCACCGCAGAGTCTACGTATTGTCTCTTCTTCTCCTTCGTCCCCTCGACATCGAACGAATTCTTGGGGGCCTTCGGGCGTGATGTATCGTAATCAAGAAAGTAGAATTTCAAGCGACAGTGATTTGGTTCGTTCATCAAGTCCTAAGAGAGGCTTCGAGGTTTTGAATCGGCCTCCACGAACGCGAGGGAGGACCAGTTCGTTGGCCTTTCCAACTGTAGATAATACCCAAGAACGTCTACGAGAAATGGATTGGCTACAGCGTCGACGAAGTTTGAATACTGTGGTAGGTTACTTCAATGAAGTTTGACACTTACTTTATCATTTGACGGATCATCGATCATCATTCAGGGTGAACTTGACTATGCTTTGAGCCAGCAGGTTCGAAGAGAGCAGTTGTCAACCCCAGCCACAACCGACGATCTCATGGTCGTAGTTGCTCCTCTTACCTCTCAACCTCAACTTGAAATCCCAACCGTGTCGGAGATGATGGTCCATGCCATCATCCAGGGACTTTTCTTAGGATTGTCAATCCTTACGTTGATGATTTTATGGACACGAGTGCACAAGTATGGTTTTGCCATCTTCTTGGCGTGGACTGTCGTTTTCTACGTGGTCATGATTTATTGCGCTCTGTTCCATCAGCCAGGATACTCCTTCTTGTCTGCTTTGTGCAGTCTGCAACATTCGCCTGCCCGAAACATGACAGCAGATCCTACTCCTCCGCCATCCCTCCGAGAAGTCAATTCAGGTCCATATGTTCACCAACCATCTCATCGCGTGGCGGACGAGATCTCGTTATCCCAAGGCGGGCAGCGGAGTACTGAGACAGAGGAAGACGATATTGATGTGGAAATGGAAATGAGGAGACGTGATGTCTCCATCATCACCATACCCAGACGTAAGTTATGGATAGCCAATCCTTGATTTTAGCATGTGTACAATTATCTTTTAAACCAACGACCAATTGCTCATGTTCCATGGAAGGACCTCATAGTATTATTAGTCATTAAGTATTCGAATTCCTTATGCTGGCGCAATGATTGTACGAGGACAGTCCATAAATAGTCGTGACAATGGAAGAGAAATAGTAGATTGTAACGTAACGCCGGCAGCGAGCAAAACACTGACTAAATCAATTGGAATCACCCTCCACAGCAACGTCGTGCCTCCAACTATCCACTCGATTATATTTGGCCTGGTCGTGCATAGGCGGAGGTGAGGGTATAGGTATAGGTGGTTGCACCATCATTGGCATCATCGTGGGACTAAAGAACGGCGAGCCCATCATGGCAGGCGAAGGAAAGTACATACTATTCTGCATTTGAGCCTGCATCATGAACTGTTGCTGTTGAGCTGCCATCATCTGGAGCTGTGATCGTCGCTGTTGCTCAGGGTGGAGCGCCAGGGGTCTGTCATCATCATCCTGGTTGTTGACATGGAGAGATGGAGTAAGCTTGGACACACGAAGGCCTAATGGTTGATTATCGTCGTCCTCGTCGCCCCGGCCAAGGTTGTCAAAATTAATGTTGAGAGGCCCTGATTTCTTCTTTGGAAGGAGATTAGAAAGAGGGCGTTCATCGTCTGAATCGGGAGACAAAAGCTTCGGCTTGGGCTGAACATGCGAAAGAGGGACGTCGTCATCGTCATCGCTGGCAGCTCGACGGCGGCGATGTTTGCTGGGAAATCGAGGCCCTGTCCCTGTTGTGCGGCGAGGACCATCATCTTCTTCGTCAGAAGAGGCTGCATGCCATTTTAGATCAGACACCTCGGTTTTCTGAGTCGGGTTTACTTTATCATCACTATCACCGCTGACCGATGCGTCGTCGGGTATTTGCGGTGGGGGTTTCTGAATGGCCCTGGGGATATTTGGAAGGACTGGAGGTTCGATAGAGACTCTTGGTTGAGCAGGGATATTTTCCTGTTCCGCCGTGATAGCCGATTTGGATCTATCTTTTCGTTTGGACTTCTTTTTACCTTTCTTGAACTCGTCTGTAGTTTCTCGAAGTTTCCGTTCCTCTTCTTCTTGTTTCTCCCGGGCTTCGATCTCCTTCAATTTGGCCATTTCTCTTTCCCATAGTGTGTCGACGCCAAACACCGACCGCCCATGTGGTAATCGAGAGCCCGCCGTTATGTTTGCAGCCTTGTCTTCGTCATCAAAATTGAGCAGAGGCTTGATATTAACGGAGTTGCGACGCCCTGGAGGTGGTTGGGAAGCTGGGGCGACTGAGTTCAAATGTTGCGAGGCAGGTCGCGATTGCAAGGTAGCGGGATCAATCAATGTACTGCTCCGTTGATTAGATGCTCTTGCCATCATCGAAGGTCTCTCATCACCAGTGAAGACTCTGAAATGTTGGTCTAGTACCACATCTCATACTTAGAATCAATCAACATACTCACCGTTGCTTGTTACGCATCTGAGCCTTACGAGTTTCAAGGTCGTCTATCAAACTCTTACCAAATAGTTTGCCTGCAGGTCGACTGGTTTTAAACGGTTCATCTACGCCGGGCACTGCAACAATTGGCACATCATCAAGTTCTGTCTCGAACTGAGCTTGCTCGCCATCCATAGTCGCTCGTGGCAAGACCTTATCAACATAGGAGTCTAGTTGGCCGTCAATTTTCAGAGTATTGCGGAAGGTCATTTGAGATAAAGACAATGATGATAATGGATTTGGCGTGAAAGAATTCGATGCGACATGTGGGGCTTCCAACACCGAAAAGGCAGTCGAGAGTCGACGAGAAGAACGAGCGCCAGGAGGTAAGGGAGGCCCGTCAGTGGAGAGCTCAAAACCGTCTCGAACCTTATCTTTTGGCGAAACTGGGGCAGCTGTGGTAGGTTGCAACGGACTTGGCATTACCAGAACTTTAGGTCGAAGTAGATCTAATGTTGTCGAATATCGACGATCTCTGCCGTCTGGGGCCTGAGTTGTATGGACGGATGTACCGTCTTGGTCCAGCATCATCCGAGACCCCATGGATGCGTTCGACATTGTTCGCGCATGGGCTGCAGCCTTGGGATCAAAACGAGAGGCTCGAGAGGGAGGACGTATAGCGAAGGGATTATCTTCTGTAAGTATGGTGTCGTTAGACATAGTACGCTGCCGACTGTCTATGTCTGGATCTTCTGTGACGTCCTTGAGAATGAGTCGGGAATCTGCACTGGTCGTAGAGCGCGTTCTTTCATGCAGAGAAAGGGGTCCTAATCGAGACCCCAAAGAGGATGAGCGAAAACCACCATCCTCATTCAGATCTAGAGATCCAGAGCGAACTGAAGTCGTCGGGAAAGGAACAGTCTGTGGCTGAGAAGCCGCCAACGCAGCTTGCGTTAGGGTTGGAAGCAGAGAAGATGACGATGCGCGACGTCGTTGCAATATATTCGATGGTTCCATCCCAGCGATATCCAAGGGGGAGGCAAATGAACGACGTCTACCGTCATCCATCTTGTTATATGATAGCTTCTCCCCTTCAGCCGAGAAATACTCCAAATTTCCACCTACACTCATCGACCTCGATGCTCCCAACGCACGTCTTGGACCTGTTGCTGTAGTTTCATGTTTGGTCAAAGGCTGGTGCGTCGAAACCGACGATACAGAATGAAGAGGATCTGTCGCTTTTGCCTTGCCCTTGCCCTTGAAAGTCTTGTCCTTTGGTATGAATGCATCGAGTCCCCAAGACGATAGATCTACCTCGAGGTCTTCTTGGTTATCCACCTCTTCCTCTAGGTGATCGTCTTGACCGAAGGGGTTGTGTAGTGTACTTATCGAGGCCCTAGACTGATGACCTAGCGCGGAATTGGACCTCAAAGATTTTGCAGTGGTAGCGCCGTCACCGGAAAGGGGTACTCCAAGATAATCGGTCTTCCTCGGTTGGTTTGTAGCATAATGGCGAAACGGCAGAAAAATGGCACTCTCTTGTGCGGAACGGCCTGGTGCACTAGGATTTTCGAGGTCATTGTCGTACTCTGCAAGACAACTTCAATCTCACGACAATGAAGAACTGTGAAGTAACATACCCAGCAGCGCAGCAGCTAATTGGAGCCTGGAGAAAGCTGACATAGTGGTGGTCAAAGGTTAAGCAAGGGTCCACCTCTGTAGTTACTTATTTTACATAAATAACTCAAGCACGTGGATGTGACACGATTGACGTTCTCAAATTTGGTATGCATGTACGCGAACGTAAATATTACTACAAGTTACTTAGCTACATCCACGAGCTTCATAGCTCGTCGTGTTGTACTGCTGGATACTCGTCGTCATCTATCTCTTCCATCTCAATAGAAATCTGTAGAGGTGTGTCAATGTTTCTACTATTTCTTTGGAAACTGCAGACTCCCTGACTCACATGTTTCTTCATCTCCTCAGATAATATAACTTTCGCTTTGCCGTCATCTTCCTCATCGAGCGGGGGAATGATAGGCATTTGTTCTTCTACCGAATGTAATTCAGGGTCGACAGGAGGCGCAGGTTTGACGGTTTCGTCGGTCGGGGCAGTTTCTGACACACCAAGCGATCGTCTGAGAACTCTGTCAACACGACTAAAGAATCTGCAATATGATTTAGTCCCAACGATTGTTTCAGTCCTAACAAAACGAAGCATACCGGTTGCTATCAGGTACTTCAAAGCCAGACCGAACAAGTGCGCCATCAATCAAGATTGAAGCTACTTCACGAAGTTCTTCCTCGGACTCTTGGTCCTTCTCATCCTCGTCCGTGGGCAAGTCTTCTACACGACGGAGTAGGCCCTCAATCAAGGGTGAACGAGGGTTGATCTCTAAGACCTTTGCTTTCATGGCAAATTCATGGAGGATGCCTCCTCGGTTCCCTTTTGCGTTTGATGCAGCTAAAATAGACGTTGAAACTGAGTGAACCTTTCACAAGAACTACACGAACCCATCATCTTTTGGACGTTAGCAGTGTATCCCCCGGTCTCCGCAACGATTGCACACGGACTCTTTACAAGTCGGTTCGAGATGACAACTAGAAATAGGAAACGATTACGTCTAACACTCGTAAGCTGGGTACGAAGAACCCACCATCACGAACGGTACCCTCCGCTTCAGTCTTCAGCCACTCCAGAAGGGGCTTGAACTTCTCCTCCAAACGCTTTTGTTCCTCTTTTTCCTCCTCTGCGTCCTCGCCTAAATGTCTTGTCAATTCGATTTTATGATCAATTTCAAAATGGTTCACCCTCATCTCCGAACTTCAAACCAGCTTTCGCGACGTCTTGGAATGGGACATTTCTTCGACGTTCATTCAATCAAGGTTCACGATGAGAAGTCAATAACTTACTTCCACTGGCGAAGGTTTCCGAACAGGATCTCATCAAGAGGCTCAGTAAGAAGTAGGACTTCATATCCTCGAGCATGAAGTTTCTCCACGAAAACACTCTGGGCGAGGTCTTCTGGTTTCTTGCCCATTTCTGCAAGGTAGAAAATCTAAGGCACCATCAAACATCAAGCACAAGAGAATTTCAGTTCAAATATTCACACCTGTTTCTGCCCTTTCTTTTTGTTTTCGAGATACTTACCAAAACATCTGGTTAATTGCAGATATGAAAGCATGGTCAAAGATATCTACCTGGTCCAAGGTCGTCTCATTCCTTTGGGTGGTTGTGAAGCGTACGAGGGCAGCCAACTTGTCGCGGTTCTTCGTATCTTCAACTGCTCCGAGTTTGAAGACGGAACCGTAGACACCTTCGATCTCCCTGAATTTATCCTGATCTTCTTCAAAGATTTTTGTGAAAAGCTGGATCAAGCGTTTGATGATGATTCCTCTCAGTTGTTGGAGGAAGCGAGTAGATTGAAGTGTTTCTCGTGAAACATTCAATGGAAGATCATCGGCTATACACAATATTGGAATTGCTCCTAAAGATGAAGGATGAATCATACCGTCTATGACTACCTTCACCCAATTGGCCCATTTAGGCAAGCCATAATCACCAAGATCGGAAGTAATGAAGGTACGCTTGACCATTAATCTAACATCTTTCGATTTGGATGCCAAAGGCTGTTGCCAGTATTCTTCCGGACTGTATAAAAGGCATGAGGATATTGATATTGAACAACAGACCGAAGTAGAACTCACATCTTTCCCGGAAGGTAAACAATAGCTTTGAATGAAACACCAGAGCCCGAATCACCCGAGAAGTGCTGCCAGGCCAGAGGTTTAGTAAAATCTTTGAAGAATGTGGTGAAGAACAAGGTGTATTCCGCTGTTGTGTACAATGTTAGTGACAATGACAATGATACGGGCATACACAGAAGACTTGCAGTCAGACACATTCTTAGGGTCACTAGAGATATCCTTCTAAGCACAAAACCAATCAACAATACTGTAAACATACCGAGCCCAAATAGGCGGCTGAACATTCAATTGAGTCCATTCGTCTACGACCACTGACTTCATTTTAGGAGTTTTCGACTCCTTAGCTTCACTCTCCTCGGCGACTTCCTCGACAATTGCTTCATCTTCATCTACGGGAGTTTCTGTCGCGTCACTCGCGTTGGAATTTGGCGAAGAAGGTTCTTCCTCTTCAGCGGCATCTTCATCTGGCACCTCTTCAGTTCTTGTCGTGAAGAGATATATAGGGAATGTCGAAGAGAAGGACGAGTGCTTGTTCCTATGCAACAATCAGAAAACTTCTTTCTTTTCCAATACAGATTTGTTAAAACGTACACAAGTTCTATGATCTTTGCTTCTTCAAGATATTCAACGGCTTCGGGTTTCAAAAAGAGTGTAATCTCTGTTCCTCGACCGAGAGTATTTCCACGGGGATCGGGGAATATTTCAAAGGAAGCGTCGTCGGCAGAAGAACTAAAGACATATTGCGCGGGCTCAGGAACCTGAGTAGATTTGGGAGGGATCGAGGCGACGGTAACGCGGTCAGCAACAAGGAAGCTGCTGTAGAATCCCAGACCAAACGCGCCAATGAGGTTACCACTACCTGTTCCGTCCGAAGTTTGACCTTCAGCTTTCGCGAGGAATTCAGATGTTCCTGATTTCGCCAATGTCCCCTGCAAAATTTGATGAAATTATGGGGAAAATGTCACACCAAAAACCTCACCAAATTGGTTGTTAATTCCTCCGGAGACATGCCAATACCAGTGTCTGTGCGAACCAGAGTGTGAATAACTGGCAATGAGTAAAAAAAACATCGAACTTACCGCTGATGATAATACGTCCTCCTTTACCATCCTCGTTCTTCACGGCTTTGATGGTTACGTTGAGAGGGTCGCCATTCCACACATTCTCGTCCGTCAGTGCAGTTAGTCGGAGTTTTTCCACGGCATCATTTGCATTCGATATCAATTCACGAAGAAATATATCCCTGGAAGGGCAATCGGAAACAACGTTCGTAACGGTAAGACCATCCTTACTTGTGTGAGTAGAGACTGAGCTGACGATAAATGGTCTGTTCGTCAGATCATGCGTAGAGTTGACTTACCTGTCGATCACAATCCTGCGCAGACGTGCAACATCACTCTGAACGACAGCAGATATGACTTAATCGGGCGAATGGAGTTTCAAACATTTCACCAACCTGGTAGTCATGCTTTACTTTGGGTGCGTTGGCGAAGTCTGCCTCGTCCGCAGCACGGGACGCAAACACAGTTAGCGACAGACAAAGGAGTGTGCGAAGGAGCCACATCTCTGAGGTATTGCGAGACACAAACCAAGTGTAGGATTTGGTGCTTCTTTAATGCCAAAGTACTGACGTGTCAATTTCGTGTCAGTTTCTCACAGTTATACAACTGCTCTCAAGAAACTGTTATCCAGGTCCCGTGATCTACATAGCGACGCGTCGGACGCGATCATGTGTACATATCAGGTGAGATATTTATTTATAGAAGATCAAATATCGATCGATTATTGATCCGCGGAAGTCCACTTCAAGTATGCCCTGGAGGCAAATGAACAGAGAGTTTGGGAGCAGTTAGGTTCGACAAGTAATCCTATAAACCATCGTAGACCTGGAATAGCCCTAAATGTAAGATAACTTACTCTGATCCATTTTTCCCTCTGTTCTGGCACATGATCAAACATGATGTATCGCTTGTCGTTCTGTTGACGATTAGATCAGTCTCTCTAGTATTCTTGGCTGAAAGCACACCTTCAAGACCTTTTCGATTTCTCCTACGTCGACGTTTTTTGCGAGGGCTTTCATATCAACCTTGCCGCCGCCACCTTCTCCATCCTCTCCATCAGCGTCGTCCGCCTTAACGCCTCCATCGACACCTTCGCCACCTATCTTCCCAAGCCGCCCCCAAAATTCTACAAATGAGTTCTCACCCATCATTTCATCAAACGCTTTCCTTGACTCCGAGTAGCGTTCGCGCTGCCATTTGTCAAAGTTTTGTTGAATATCCCGAGTGTCATATCCAAGTTTAACGACAGGAAGAGCGGACAACAATGACGACAGTGGTAATTCATTGAAACGCGTAGCCAAAGTAGGTGCATGTGCTTCGAAAAGAGCATGCAAACTTTTGATGTGCCTCGAGCGAAGGTGTTCTACATGGTTATGGAAGAGGTGCAGTTGTCGATTGGGTGGAAGTGGTGAATTTCGGAAACGAGGATCAGTCTTAAGTTGTGGCAAAGCTGCGTCCCAAGTTATCTGAAGGGAACAAGACCTTGAGAAAACAATTCCTCAACTAAATAATAACGTGCCTGAGGATCTCTGATTGCGTCTACTAACATTGTCCTGGAAAAACGTTCGAAATGGTCAGTGCTGTAGAATCTGACCCAAGTTGACAGAAAACCACTGGCGCACTTGAAATCTCGTTCCCCTTCCTCTCTGTCAACGTCGATCCTGGACCTCCCAATAGCAGCCTCAAGGCGTTCGCGTTCGAGTCTGACTTTCTCCTCTCTCTCTTTTACAGCTCGCTCCATTTTCTCTTCGCGCAATCGTTGTCGTTGATTTTCATCCATTTCTGGTGATTCCTCCTTGGTTTCATTGTTCGGTGAACGGTTCTGTACAGCTTCTTTTCCGTGGTGGCTTTTCATATATGTATTATAGAGTTCTTCACGAAGGGAGGTGGAGCCCACAGCGTCATACCGAGGATCATCATATAGTTTGCGTTTGACCTGAAGATTCGAAAATTTAATAAATGGCTCATACCAAAGAAATATTTCACCGCACATCCTTCCAGGGTGAACCTTCTTTGACGTCCCCTTTTTCTCGTAATAAAGAGAAAAAGTCCATCTCAGCCTTTTGGGCCATCAAACGTTTTTCTGTTCAACATATGATATGTGAAAGCTTGTAAATGAAAACTGCATAAGACACCCACTTTCGCCAAGATCCTTGAGATAGTCTCTGAACCTCTTTTCTCTTTCTCTATCATCTCTCCCCCAACCATAGAAAGCTCTATCCTTTTTCCATGTTCGGCGGAAGTCGGTCCAGCTCGTTCGGGTACTCTTGACTTCCCTGAGAAGTAGTTGCTCGTAATCTTCCTTCGGACTCGTCCCTTTTTCCTTCTTCACTGCAGATTGCCGCAGTTCGCGGGCACGTTCTCGGCAGTACTCGTCGAAGGCTTCTCGCCGTGCTGAAACCGATGGTAGAAGAACATATCTGGGATCAGAAACAAACTTCGGCAGTGAAGTATCCCATGGGTGAAGTGGATTGATGTCCTTTTCTCTCAGAAGAGTCTAGGGGCAAAGATCAGTCCATCTAGGAATATAGATCCCACTCATGCTTACCTTGAACAAAGCTTTTGCTTCTTCAACGGAGAGGTCAACGCGATCTGGTATATTCAGTTGAGCTTGCCGTTGCGCTTCTGCTTCTTGTTGCAGCCGTTCTTTTTCTTGCTCCTGCTTGATCTTCTCTTCTTCGGCCTCAGCTGCTAGCTGTGCTGCTGCTTCACGCTGCCAATCTTCTTCTTCACTCTCATCGCTGTCGTTTCCGTCGTCCTCCCCTGCCTCTTCTACTCTAGCCTTTTTTGTGACAACTTCATCGAGTGGAATGTTTTCTTCGGCCTTCCTCTTGACCATAGACTGAACTTCTTCCTTGATTCTCTGTATCTCTGCTGTCTGTTCACGTTCCTCCTTCGTCGACTGCTCTAGGTCAGATTTGGATTGCTCCTTTTGCAGTGCATCGACGGCGTCCTTGATTTCGTCCGGAACTGTCCATACGCTCTCCTTCCTCACTTTGTGGGCATAGAATATGTTCCCTTCAGTTGTCCGTACACGAAACCACTCAGTACCCGGTATCGGTGTTTTAACCAAAGGCTTCTCCTTCTTCTTGGAAGATTCTGATTGTATAGTGGGCAAGATAGGAAAGGTGGGTATCGGCCGAACATACGTGGATTCTTTGGTTTGAGGATTGTGATAGTACAGCTGACCACCTGGCGCTGAAAGAGACTGTCAGAGAAAGAATAGAAGCGTGAAATGATGCATACCGAGATGTTCGGTCCATCCAGGTGGAAGCGGAGAAACTTGCTGGACAAAAGGTGGTACAGACATGTAAAGTAGTGACCCTTTGTGGCGAATTGAATTCGAAAACACGATCTGTTACATAATCCGATACAACCGACACCTTATGTACGTTTGATCATGCATTTAAAAGGACTGCATGCTGACAACCTTCGAAATTGACCAGCTCCACGATGACCTTGATGATATCAGATGATCTGAGATGCTTATATCGACCAGTCCAACCTCGGCACGACCAAGTAAGCAGGAATCCGAACGACCCTAACAGCAAAACTGGGCAATACTTAGTTTGAGCTCATCGGACCTCTCAGGGAGATACCACTCCCATTTGCCTGGGGACTTGTATAACATTCGTAATTAGTTGTTTCCACCAGCCTATTGGCGCTTTACCGCCTCACCTGGTTCGACAAGTGTCAGCTGGTTTCAAGAAATAACACAGCTACCCCCATTGAGTGTGCAATACATGTTACGTATGCGCTACTACTTAAAATTGCTTTGTCCTTCGCAATATATCCCACCACCCCCCTCCCCCACTCCCCCAACTATTGCAGTTGGACCTTGCTGCCATTGCTAGGATGACATCTGCTCAGACAGAATACGAGTCTGCACTTACCCGGAGGATCCTTTGGAAACTGGACTGCTATATCCTCCCTCCACTTGCTCTGGTGAGATCATCGTGTTGACTGTTTGATGTCTTCGTTGATGTAGGACACACTAGCTATGGCTAGCGAATTTCATTGACCGAAGCAACATTGGAAACGCCAGGTATACACGAATGTGGCCTTCTGCTCCATTTCTGGTCGTGATATAAGGCGATGTAGAATTGCTGGTCTCGAACGCGATGCCCACCTCAAAGGCAACCAATTTAATATAGCGCTCGCCGGTGGGTTTGCATCAGTCATATGTACTTTATTTTTGCCCAAGTTCACATTTTGACAGTGTTCTACGTAACGTACTTGGAACATCATTTTACTTCGGATGATTTTCTCTGACATTCTGTCGACAGCTATCTCCTTGTTGAGATCCCTTCAAACATTGTACTTAAAAAGATGAAAGCAAATGTAACATATTCAGGTCCTCAACTGATTGAGTCTTCTGATACGGGTTCATCAGCGATGGATTCCTCTTTTAGTTTTCCTCTGGGGAATTGTGACCACCTTGACTTCACTTGTGAACATCTTTATGTTGATTCGCCTTCTGCATCCCGTTGACTCTAATTTGAGGTACGATCATTTGGAGGTTTACTAGCAATAAGACTCTGCCTTGGATTCTGCGAAGGAGGGCTCCTCCCAGGAATGGTCAGTTCGTTGACTCCGCTCCCTCCGGTCGACCACATATAACCAATCACTACGAGCAGGTTTTATATCTCAGCACCATGTATAAGCGGCAAGAATTTCAGCTACGGTGAGCACTGCTTTATCAGTCATACAACCAGTATTGAATTTCGCAGAGTTGGGATTTTCTACGCTTCTGGTCTGTCTATATCCACGACCATTATTTACACCAGTGCTCAACAATTACGTAGCATCACTCTCTGGAGCATTCGGAGGTATGGCTCCAGGTGATCATTTATCATGATTGAACGAGAACTATTTTCAGGGCTGTTGGCAACTGCGATAATCAAGATGGAGGGTGTTGGAGGACTAGCAGGTTGGAAATGGATATATGTAATGTTTGTGATGATCTTGTTTCGCTGTCTGATATGTCGTTCTCAGATCCTCGAAGGGCTGGCGACAATCATCGCTAGCCTTATTGCCGCTTCTATTTTACCGGCAGATATAAGCTCTGCAAGGTTCCTTAATGAGGAAGAGCGAACATTTGCCTGTATGTTGGATAATATATCGGCTTCCAGAGATCAACCTGCCCTGATTGAATTCTCTAGTGAAACGGTTACTCGCGAGCGATGTCACCAATTCCACTGGGCCCTCTCTTCAGCAACTACAATCCCCATCTACTCCGATAGAGAAGACAGGCATACAAGATAATTCATCTATGATTACCAATATCAATGGTCACTGTTGTGACGAAAAATATGTCGAGCCGCTTGAGCTCAGAGAAGTTGTCAGAGGTTCGATCTGACTGACGATTTTTCAGTTCCACTTTTGATTAGGATGACCTCCCAGGTTTGATCGATATACAGACCTGGTTAACAGGTGTTGCCTACCTTGGTCTTATTGTCAGCCTATATTCGTATTCTCTTTTCTTGTATGTATACCAGTTCGACTGATCGCGGCATATGAGTTACTGAGCGAGACACACGAAGGCCAACCATCGTTAGCGGTCTAGGATATTCTGGGGGAGCTGCACAACTACATACAGGTAATGACGAGTACTAACCGATGGGAAAAATACCAGACCTGCTAATCGCATGGCTAGTTCCGCCCTATGTGCCGGCTGTAGTCCTCACAGGTAAATTTATATGAAAAGACTTCGATACTACGGTTACAAAAAGGACCACAGTCGTTGTGGCTGTACTAAGCGATCGATGGAGTTGGCGCGGTCCATTCATCCTCATTTGTCTCCCGCTCACTATTATCGGCAAGTAGACTTCCAGTGGTGTCAGTCATGGGTTCTGACACTCGATAGGCTACATCCTCGCGATCACAGCTCAGACGAATGGTATCAGATATTTGGCAGTTTTCTTCATGGCCTCGGGCATGTAAGTGTTCACTGTGGATGAGCGATTCATAGATCAGAACTTGAACCTTTCTAGTTACCCTTCAGGCCCTTGCATCCTGTACGGATTACTGTATTGTTATCCTATGAAATTCCACCTTATGAAAATAGATCTATTCTTCCTAACAACAGCAGCGGATATTACAAAAGGGCGACCACAACAGCTCTTCAGCTAGCCATCGGCAATACTGGGTGAGTTGCAGGTCTTGCTGCAATAGTTTCATTAACATATAATTTTGGGATGGATAAGCGGTTTTATTGCGACTTTCGCGTACACACAAGGCGGGTTGCAACTTGCTCTTGAGCAGTACTTACTACCTACTAACTACCATGACCTTGATGTTCGTAAACGTACAGACCAAGCTCCAAAATATCTTCGCGGGCATAGCATCGTTCTTGGATTTGTCATTCTCAGCTGGCTATCGATAGCGGCCAATGTGTACGATCTCTCTATTTCTATCAATTAGCATCGAGAAGGTATCTAATAGAGCACCCATAGGACTTATTGCATGTGGGAAAACAAAGCACGAAGGGAAGGCCGTCGTGATGTGAATATCGAGAGATATCAAAGATTGTGGGATGCGGGGAAGACACGAGCACCAATCGGGGACCGACATCCCCAGTTTTCCTTGACCCTCTGACAGAACTTCAATATGCAATACAGTGATCTCATTATGTCTTGAGCATTCTGTTTTTCCTTTCAGCAGTCCCAAGAGGGACACCCAATCTTGTCTACATTGCGTAATATGTATCATGATCTTGCTGTAAATCTTGCATGCCGTCAGTGTTCTAGTGAAAGTCTTTGAATCCTGCACATACAGTGTCATTACAAACAACTTCCTGACTAGTCACAAACCTGCCACTAACAGGCAGGCTCACTTGAACAGAAGGTCTTGGTGTGAGACTACTGACAGGGTGGGATGGCGAAATTAAATTCATGGTCAAAGAATTCAGATTATGTACACAGGTAAGATTGATTAGGATACATTGCATCTGAGAAAGCAACGGTCATGAGTTACAGTTCAATAGTTCATACAACATTATCAGTCAAGTGTCTATAAACGTGGGAGATATATCAAACATAGAATCTGATAGAAGCATGAGCATTGTGCTGTCAAAGGTCGACAAACATGCTTACTTCTTGTTGACGTGATCCAGGAAGAGGTCGAAATTGACATTGACCTTGCCGTTGAATAGCACGAAAGATGAACGCTTTTCGTACTTGGCTTGTAGGAGATCCTCCATTCGAATGTCTTCATCAGAGGCGATTCGAGTGGTAGCGCCAAGCAGAGTAGACTCAAGCCGCAAGGTGAACACTCCAACAACTTTGGATGACATAGTGAGCTGTATTTTGTCG
Source organism: Termitomyces sp. K1Ac (assembly GCA_017657355.1). NCBI lineage: Eukaryota > Fungi > Basidiomycota > Agaricomycetes > Agaricales > Lyophyllaceae > Termitomyces > Termitomyces sp. K1Ac. The sequence continues at coordinate 83,666 of JAGGAS010009406.1, read as the reverse complement.
AATTGTCGGGGGGAATACTGATCGATTGACAACAATATGCCCTTTTCGTAGAGGTGTTTGGCTGAATATATAAAAGATCCGAATGGAACAGATTCTCCAGTCTTTTGAAGCTCCCGAAGGTGGTAAAACTGCTTCGTAAAAGGCAACACAAAACGTTTTTTCCTGACAAGAGATCATGATGTCTTTCCGTAAACAGAGTATTGTTGAGTAGACATACCCTTTACCACGTTGCATTGTAGTCATGGCAGTCTCAACATAGTTGTGATAACTGTCAATTTGTTCTTCGAAGTATTTCTTGCGTTCAGCCAGATGCCGGAGCGCCTCATTCATGCTTTGCATCTCCTGCTGACGTTGTAGACGCTTCCGATGTTTACTACGGACGTCGCCGGCAATGGCATCGAGGATACCTTGGAAGCCATCCTCACGGGAAATCCGCCCCTGCTTTTCTAGATCCAATAGATTAGAGATAGCCAAGGCCTTGACGGCAGCGAATTTCAGACTGAATCAGGGTTACAGCGAGTAGTCAAAACAGAAGGACCATATTAACTCACGATCGTATATCCTCGAGACGGTACACGGAATCTGGTACGAAAGTGGAGGGTTGACGTCGAGGATGTCTTATCTGTTCGTTTTCCATTTCAGCTTCCAAAATTTCCTCCCACATGGTTTCGTCTTCGTCGGTAACGGGCCGCATTAATGATTCCAGCAAATCTTGGGCAGGTTGTACTCGTAAAATCGCCAACACGCCACGTTTTGCTTGTACCCATAAGGTCTTCTCTTCGGCATGCGGATCTATAGCGAAATTGATTCGAAATGAAGGCTTTTTGACTGATGGAACATGTTAGTCTTACCTCGTACGTGAGCGAAGCGATTGGTAAGTTCCAAGGTGATGGATGTGTCCCTAGCATCTTTCAACTCTTGACTTCCTAAATGAGGTACTCCGTCGAGTTCAGTGAGTATGACACGTAGAGTGTCACCCGGATTCGGAGCCTAAAAACAACACATTAGCTTGGTAATGGTAAACAGATGGTTTACAATCGGGATCGTACAACATAATCTAGATGTTGAGCAAGTAAGCCGTGTAAGGTGTAAATCTCATTTGGGGATATATAGATTGGCTTAGGTTGCACAGTCACATCGAGGAACTCATGAGCATGAAATTCGGTTTCGGCGTCGGGAACATCCGCAACTGCCAGGTATTTGTTGAGATTCTGGCAAAGATCTGGAGGAGAATCTCACCGTGCAGCAGCCATGCAGACATCTCTGAAATTGTCTTGCAGACATAATCATTGATCGGAACATATGCAGGGTTGTCATCGTTGAATTGGCAACCACTGGTTATCTGAGTGAGGACCTTCGAGATCTGAGCGAGGTTCATGCGTGCTGTGGTACTGATAGTCTTTGCAACTATGTCAAATGTCTCGGGCGCACTAGCCACTTGATGAGACGCAGAGGCCAATTATAGCCACAGTAAACTTACACGATAGCAGGGTTGAGATATCGGTAATACACCAGTCTCCCGATACAAGCTACATAGGCTTCCTCTGGCGCATCGGGGAAGCGTTCCTATCGAGACAAGGTCAAGATAGTTAACCAAATTCATCGTAATACTGACCCTCAGATGAACAACAGTTTCCCGAGCTAGATACCTCATATTATACGGCATCTTCTTTGTTGACTGCTTGATAACATTGACAAAGGCTTCTGTCCACCACTGTAAGACTTGTAGATCTACTGAAATCAATGATAAGTTCTCAATGTAACGGCTATCGACTCACGGCGGATATATATTGGTCGCGTATCTGGATCTTTCAGGGCGTCACGGAAGCTGACTTCCTTGACATTCTTACTGGGAATCCCTGTTTTGACTTCCTCTAGCTCGATTCTGGCCTTGTGAATCTGTCATCAACTCGTCAGAAGTAAGACATATATGATCTTTAATCTAACACACAGCTGAAGGATCTGCCTCTAAGTCAAGATCTTCGGAAGACACAATTTCACGGATAACGGTTTGGAATGCTTCTCGTGCATATGTCAATTGTTTCGGGCGAACGTATTGCAATGCAATGTTGATGTACATCGGGTGACCATGGATGACGTCGTCGATTGAAGGAGATGAAGCAATTTCTTCACGAATGGCAAGCTTGAAAAAAATGAGAACGATGAAGAAGAAAGTTGGATTGACTTCACCTGAAAGAGTTTCAGAAGAAGATAATCTTCCCTACGATCCTGACCATATCCAAACAGCGTTAGCACTACTCTCTCCAAAAATCTTCGGGTAGCCTCTGGAGTACTCTCTGACGATAGGCGAATGAAAAGTCTGCTAAGATATTCGCCTCTCGATTGTAGAAGATAGAAAAGTTGTTGATAGAGCTCCAGCTTTCTTCTTGCTGCCTGATCGATAGAATTCGGGCCAGAAAACGGATCACCGTATGCAGCAAGTAACGATATTCTTTCGGCGTGGGATGCAGTACTGTCGGTTCGCCTGGCCTTGATTACATTCTGAACGACGAGACCAATCTTAACATCCAAATCACTCAGGTCGTTTTCGAGCGCCTGATTTTCTCGAATGCTTTCTACAACCCTCTTTCGAAGACGTTCAACCTTGATCTCTTCCTGGAAGTCCGCTTCTGAATCATCAAGAAGATGTACAAAATTCTTGATAGTTCCAACAGAGACATTCTTGCCCAAAGTCAGCTGCCGATATTGTTCCCGTGTTTCCTTTGCACGAAATAATGATTGTATCTTCACAACCTTACTGAGATTGTCTCGATAGTATCGCATCTTGGCGCGAAAAGATCTACGGAAGAGAGCGCCCCGAAGCATTGCTTGTAGCAGAGAAGCAACGAGATGACTTCGATGCAAGTGGTCTCGCCAAGCAAAATAATCCGCGCGCAATAAGGCACCTCGAGAAGCCGCTTGGAAACGAGTGACATTCGGCGCAACAAATTTCAAGGTTTTCGTAAGTTCTTGGTGCTTGTTGCGCGCTAGCTTAGCACGAGCCAGTGCTTGGAACCCCCCAACAGACACTACAGTCTTCACTTCAGATAAGGCTTTGTAGAGGCTCTCATGCCTTTGACGGGTAAGATTGGCGCGAGCACGGGCTTGTAAGCCAACAACCAGTGGAGTTGCTTTTCGAAGTCCCCGAATAAGCAGAAGTAGTCTTTTTCGTGCAAGGTAGGTCCGAACGGCAGCCTGTATACGCACGACGACGTGTGAGACATCTTCCAACTTGGCCAACTGGGTTCGCAGTCGACGTCGCATTATGAGACCTCTGCAGCGGGCTTGCAAAGCTACAAAGCGACTCTGATGACAATTCAAAAGCGAAAACACCCTTGAAATCCGCCTTCTAGTGAGAACGCCGCGTGCACAGGCCTGGAACGTCACGATAGACATGTTGACGGTTGAGCGCGAAAAGGATTTGGAAAGCTCTTTGTGAGCATTCCGAACAACACGAGCACGCGCCACGGCCTGAAGCCTCGTCACAGAAAGAAGGCTTTTACGAAGGGCAGCCGATAGTCTGGACAAATAGCGGCGGCATAAAACTCCGCGAAGGTGAGCCTGTAATTTGGTAACGCTTGGGATTGAGGCTCGTATCTCACAGAGACGCCTTCCCCAACGCTTCCGGAGAATGACGCCTCGAGCAAGGGCTTGCAATGATATAACCCATGGTCCGAGATTAGCTGTTGTGCGACGCTGCTGGTCGAGCATTCTACGAACCAAGACACCGCGGAGGTGAGCCTGCAGTTTGGGTATGTGGCGTTCAGTCAGACGCATACGACCGTGCAATGTGGATTGAAATCTACGAGCAAGAAACCCCCTGGCTTGAGCTTGGAGGGACATGATTGAATCTTCGTTCTCCAAAAGAAGTCGGTCGCGACCTACATTAAACTCAAAAAAGCAACACAAATGGAAGGAACACTCGCTTACGCTCTTCCTCTGATTCTACTTCAACCTCGGGTTCTTCGTTGATCTCCTTCGCGAGTTCGCGACCAACGTCGCCGAAATTTGGCATTGCTACACCTGCATCCTTTAACCCTTTCTGCGTTTTCCATAGCTGGTCATCGGAGAATTGAAGGCGTCCAAGAAGATTGCCAATTCGTTGGGCCATACCTCTACGAGCGAGAAGATGGCTATGATGTTTCAGTCATGCATCAAATGTTGAGCATACGAGGAAATCACACCTTAGAGCGTGAATGCAATATATGACCTTAGGCATATTCTTTTTCTCATACAAATCCGTGAGTTCAAATATGAACCCCTATGGTGTCGTGAATTGGATCAAGCAGCCGAAAAAAAATCATAGAGCACCCACTTCCGGGAGGCCGACCTGTCGAACAAAGGAAAAGAAATGATTGATATTGTCCGAGTGACGAAAATCCAGTTTCGCAGCCTGTGCATTACATCAATTAAAAGGATAATATTGGACACTAACCACCCACGTCATATATCTTCTTTACAGCATTGTCCCCTCGAAAGGCGCGGACAAGTTTTGCTAGGACTACACCATTTCGCAGACCATCTTCTAACTCGACAACCCCGAACTCGAGCTCCTCTCCCAGACACCCTTCGATCCATTGTTGTGCTTCTCCGACATGACAAAGGTACTCATAAGCGTGAATCAAATGTCTTTGGGTATCTGCCCAGGAACTTCCCATGAGGCGGGCAGACGGTAGCGGTGAGGAAGGTACACTAGGTGCCTTGAGTTGTATTCGACCTGGAAGTCCGGCGACGTCATCCGCGTTAGGCACAGGAGGCATAGGTGTAACTCGGTCTTGTTTCCAAGATTTCTCGATTAGAGATTTATTATCTTCAATTGCGCAGTTAGGCAGGTCCTTTTGTCGTTGCCAATCAGGAGGTTCTTGAACTTTCTTCTCAGATTCTGATGGCTCCTCTGCATCTCCACTGGCAATGCGGGGGAGATGACTTCCGAGTCTTCGTCCAAAACCGAGAGTATCGCCATAAGCTTTCTTACTGGTCATATAGGAACTCCGATACATAGGTGGACTCATCACAGAGTTTACTGACAAAGGCGAGGATGGGGTCACGTGAGGATAATCCGCAATGATTGAACTGGGGTGTTGCTGTGGTTTTTGTGGCGACGCATGAGCTTCCACGGGTAAGCCGTAAAGAGACGCCGGTCGCTTACGCACCGATGAGGTTGATGGGGTAGGTGAAGATGTCTTGGTTGGTAATAGTGGTGAGAGGGAACGTTCCGTAAATTGCGACGGGAGTATGAGGGTATCCAGCGTTTTTGAGCGTTGAGGGCGGGTATCCAGTGCTTTATTTCCTGATCCTGATGAAACGGAATTGGCAGAAGGAATGCTGGAAGATGGAACCACCGAAGGCAAATGTATACGTTGCGATGATGAACTCGCTGAAAATGAGGAATCATTTTCAACGGTAACCCCAGTCGTATTTGGGGACAGGGGGGAAGCAATTATGGGTCCTGGGGTCGTGCGACGCTTGAGATACGTCGGAGTCCGCTGAGGCTCGACATATGTCGAACGATTATGGGGAGTAGGTGGTTGATACTCAGATGTGAGCGACAAGTCCCGGCGCAACGCCGTAGAAGTTGACGTCGTTCTCTCCGCATCGGGCCTCGTTGGACTGGTTTGTGGTGTCAGATTTTCATCGTTAATGGCCTCCCTAGCACGCTCCTCCCAAATCCCGCGTGTTGCATCGACACTGTTGCCAATCCGATGCGTCCACCTTCGGGTGCTTGTTGGAGTACTTGATCCTGTTGGATTCGCAAGTATTCCAATGCTGGCCTGCGAGTTGCTGCGAGATAAAGAGCTCCCTCCGCCTTTCGACGATGTGCGTTCTAAAAGACGAGTTTGATATGCAAATGGACCAGAAGAAGCCCTGGAACTCATCGAAGGATTAGAGGAAGTAGAGTTAGAGCGATCCATAGTGTAGCTATCTCATCAGTTCTGAAAATCAGCACAGAATACGAATATATGTGCCCAGGGGGTATAGGGAAGCTTAAGAGTTCTAAACGCAGTTATTACATACATATGCCTCTAAGTACCAAACAACCCAACACACGACTTCATGATGTCAGCAAGTACTTTCTTATCGCCAATGATTATCTACGTCAATCAGCCTCTTGTTGCGACTCGGTGGGTTCAAACGTTCATTCCTCAACGTTCAACGTTCAACTGTGAAATTCACTCAGAAGTCTGGTTCTCCTCGAACTGTACATGTCGAACTCACAAAAACGACGTACATTGACCCTGAGTCCTTACTAAACATGACCTTTGACTTATCGCACTATCCTGAGTCTCATCCTCAACCACACTTCGCTTCTCGCTCAGAGACCGGTCAACTACTTCATACAGTATCCCACCAATTCCGTTGGACACTTCAAGTTTCCTGTGCAATTTCCGTGAGCGGATGTTTTATCTCTCAAACTCAAGGGATAGATCAACTTGCCAGCTCGAACGCATCATACATCCAGACACCTATTCTGGATATCCTCAGCAGATTCAACCTGCAGTCTTTTGATCCCGCATGGATGTGTTGGGTCTGTTGAGCCTCATTCTGATGTCTTTCAAACGTGTATTTCCGAAGGATTTCAAATCCAAAATTCAAAAGGTTAACCTTTCAACACTGCAAGGACGCCTTCCGAACACGGTTAATTCATACCACATACTATGAGCTCGAATGTCCAGGTAATCATTAGAAAGCAGGCTGCGGAGAATTGTTTGATGCGATCGATGGAGTTGCAAGCTGAAAGTTCATGATCTGATGTAGTCATGGGGAAACATCCAAAAAGCTAAGCCTGAGGACTACGTTAACCGGGGACATGATTTAAACATGATTTGCAACCTGACGAAGAGCGCTTATCATGTTCTAATCAGAAGGGCACGAAGTCCATCGGTGGTGCCGGAGCAGGTTCTACATACATGGCAGATTTCTACTTACTGGAAAAAGAAAAGAAACTGCACTCACCAGCTATGTATCCCTATCGCAGGGAGACTATGGACCTTTACAGGTCCAAAGTTCAAAACTGTTCAAAATAGTTTAAATTGATTGTGTACGGAAACATACTTATGGAATCGGATGTCTAAACAGTAACATCCAGTAGGCTCGAGACCAGCCTCCCCATTTGTGACCCAAGTGGGGAGGCTGATAACGAGCCTGAACATACAGGATTTAATCAGTAAGAACCACTGTTGTACGTCTTGGTCATAGCCCAACAATTTCCTTTGCATTACTGAAATTAGTGTGCGTCTAGGATAACTTTTCTACTGTAACCATCAATAAATCGAGTCTAAGTGTCCTCACTGCCACTGGTATCGTTTGGGGTAGCTCTCGCTTCAATTGTCTCGAAGGGCGTGTCTGTCTCTTCATCTCGCTGAACAAAGAAGAATACATCAGAGCCAAAGTAAGGTAGTGACAAAACGCGCGTACATCGTTGAGTCGGTCAAAGTGCTTAGACAACTTTTCAATGACCAAACTGTAAGGCAGATGCTGCGTAAGTTTTCTACAAAGAAAACAATTTGTCAATAACGGAAATGGGACTATCATTGGTGACCGGTCTAACCTTCGAGGCTGAACATTGAGAGAATGACGAGCATCCAAGGTAGAGTCGAGAACATTGGATGAATGTGCTCCTTCGCTGAGAGAAAGTTTAATAGAATACTCCTTGTCAGATTTTCCTCTCCCATGATTTCGTTCATATAGTTCGAAAGTGATATGTGACTGTCGTAGATAAGATCGTCAGATTCGTAACCAAAGAGTCGAAAGATATACTGACGCAGTAGTCAAGTTCGGGAATGCGACGATTGGCAATCGGAAGCCCGGACAGCAATACAAGATTTACTAGGGTGTGGATGTGGCTCTCTTTAGTGAAGTATAGAGTGAGCGAGCTCTCGCCATTATTGCGGGCATCTTCTAAGTCTTGAACTACGTTACGCAAAAGAGGTAGTGACGTCAGAACACCGATCTCCTCCCTACAGTAAAAGGAACGAACACGATTAGTCATCTGGACAACTTCGTCTTTAACTCACTTTTCGTCAGGGTCGATGCCATACTCCTGGGGGGCTACAAGGTCAAATAATGCTTTGGCGCGTCCGTAAAGTTCGTGGAGTTTCCGGTCGTGGGGAGGATGAACTGAATTGCTTCGGGTGTGTTCATCAAAGATGGCAAATAGAAAAGTTCGGTGATGAAGGGCGCAATACTTGATCGTATCATAAAGCTCTGATACCTAATAGGTTATCAGGATATGGCTTTGTTTATAGAAAGAAAGACGAATATTGCTCACACGAGAGGGGTCAAATTTCTTCTGTTCAACATCACAAAAATCCTCAAAAAGCTTCTCCCATCTTTCACGGAATAGCCACGGCACATCACCACAACACCTAAAAGAAATTGAATGGATGGCCGGATGTTAACGGTAGAGAAAGATACCATCGCTCTTGGATTTTGTCGACATCCAGAGTTTCGAAATTTCTGCGCATAGTATCCCGGAACGAGCTTAGCAGTTCGATGACTTCCTGTGATGAGGGGATTCAACGACCAATCGATCAATCATTTCACCTGTAAGGCTCCCGTACCTTGACAACCTCGACTGGCTCCTTTTTCATGCTTTTGGGCCATGTCAGCTCTGGTCGTTTTTCCGGCTCGCCGGGTCGCAGGAGTATCTTGAGCCGCTTTTTTACGTCATCCATGAGGTCTTTAGCAGCATTGGAATCATCAAGAAGGTCCTTTCTAACTATCAGTCTAGGAGGAAGTGGGTTGGGCGAATATTGTTGAGCCGGAAAGTTCTTGTTAATGAAGTTATTGTCACCATCCACTACAGATTTTGGAACGGTTGTCGAAGACGGCGACGTATAACTCGGATGCTGTTGTCCAAGTAGGGCTGCAGCAAAAACTTCCGCAGACGAGATAACGCGCCGCTCGGAAGACGTGAATATCTGGACAATCATGAGAATGAATCATGCAGTATTCATAGGTCATACCTTAACATTCTGAAGAACCTCTCTATCTTTGTTGTAGATGTCAGCCTGGCTTTGAGCATGAATATAAAACAATTTACTCATGATTGTGATGTCCTTCTTGAGGTTTTCTCCTAGGTCTCGTGACTGATATCTCGCAGAATGAGTAAACTAAAGGGGAGAAAATACAAAATTAATATCATTTCGATCCAAAGGTGGAAGAACTAACTTCGCCTCCCCACTTGAAGACAAGGGTGAGCTTGATGAGTTTTCTGGGCTGACCAGCTTGTCGCTTCGAGTACACTGGTTTCAGTTGTGCTTTCGTACCAGGGAAATCAATCTTGTTGAAGAGGGCAGTATTCAGCTGTGTTAGCTTGACAAGTTCCTCTCCGTCTGCCCCAAGGTTCTTAGCCTCTGCGACGGCAGCAGCTATGAGAGTCAACTGCTCTTTATCACGAAGGATAATTTCTTCGGTTTCACCATTAAGAAGGGTCACGAAAGGCTCAGTCCAGGGTTCACCGACGGGGAAGTTGAACTTGAGTTTTTGCTAAAACAATGTTAGGAGGTAGGCTGGGTGATTTGAGAACCTATCCGTACCTTGGGAGTGCGATCCGCGTGACGGAAAACCGTTACATTGGCCTTCAAAAGCCATGTTGAAGACTCCTGTGGTGGCGTATTTGCAGTCGGAAGGGACCGTTCGCCAGGGATCACATGTCTCATGCACAAAGCAACAAGAATGTCTGCTGCCTTGTCTAAAGAAAAAATAAGCATCATGAAGACCATAGCGGCGTAGATCAGGAATGCACCATAGTATGAATCATTCCCTTTTACGAAACTCCATCCGTTGACATCAATAACATGACTACGTTGGCCATTATCGCAGCGTAGCATATCAAAGCCACAAACACGTTGTCCAAAACCTTCACAGATTTTTTCCGCCCAACCCTTCTCTTCCTCAGTTAGCCTTGTGATAAAACTGGAAGTAAAAGTTAGAATGAAAACTTGAAGTCGATTTATGGGCGGACCGAATTTCCTTTCCGTCCGTGTTTCTTCTAACAAGGCCATCGACGACCGGGGATTTCCGTGTCTCTGCGTGAGTGTATTCTTTACCTACAGTGTACACTTTGATATCTTCCGAGTTATCAACGTCAATAAATTCCTCGTAAATGTATGAACCATCCGTCCTTGGCTCATTCAAAGTGGGATCTAGTTCACTCGATTTATTCCCCACCTGATGAGAGTTAGAGAAGGGAGATGGCATGTATGCAGGCGCACCTTTCGAAAGAGTCGACGACCTCCACCTCCACGGAAGTAGATATAGACATTGTGGTCCTCGCCGCTCACAGGTTTTTCAACAAAAGGCTTTTCTATGACCTTACCATCAACGATAATGGCATTACCATCGTCTCGGAGTGTGACTTCCGGTGTAACACGAACACCCCCAAGGACTATGCCTAATCTTTGTTTCATGAGTTCTATAAGCTCACTATCGAGTTTCGGGCCACCATCTCTCGAGACCTCTATTCGTTCCGGAGTTGGTACCTTTAGATGGTCTAGAACAGCGCCAACAAGTCGACGATCCCAGAGAAGGGCTTGAGGTGTTAGATCGTTGATGCAGAAAGGCTTCCGAAGTTTCACATAAGATATGGCTTTATCAAGCGGAAAATCGGTTGAAAAGAAAGAGATGAGGACGTCGCAACGAGGCCAATTTTCCACATCTGAAGGAAATAGCGATCAGTGATATATCAAATTTCAACACCATGTCGAGGAAAAAGTAGTCCTGGCTCTTGACCCTGATGCTCACCTTCGTCCAAGATGACTTTGTCTCCGAATACTTTCACTTCAATGGATCCTCGAGCTCTTTCTACTAACCGAGTCAGAATTTCCCTCATGGCTTTGCTTCGAGCCTTGATGTCCATCGCACAAACACCAAGAGATATGGATTTCTGCGAGCGGCCATTCCTTGTAATGAACAGGTCACTAAGTTTCTCTGACAAACAATTGATAAGCCTACTTTACTAGATCAAGAGCTGTCGATGACAGTTCGGAGTACGACCCAGTGGAGGAAGGTGACGAAGAGCGCGTTAGATTGGAGCTGGATCGAGTGGAAGGTTTCTCTGGAGAGTGAAGGTAACGCGAATGTCGGTCTCTGTGGTACATCGAACACGTCCACTTAAGCTGATTTAGACGGAGGTATGTCGAGACTCAGATAACCGGCGGATACATAAAGACGCGTGGGCCTTTTCAATTGAACCGATCAAGTAGTCCGTATGTACATAATTCTGATCCGTCGAAAACATAGTGACATATATTTCGTTGGATCGGCATCGCCACTTCAGTACGAGATTCTAATGGACTGAGTGAATGATATGACTCGCAGCCGACTTTTGAATAAGACATTCATATATTGATTCAGATGGCTAATACTGAAAGGGGAGCTCCCAGCTAAACGTTGAACGTTGGTTGAACGTTGAACAACGTTGAACCCCGTGCTCATTCATATGCAATGTTCGTCTCATTCACACGTATTACCGCATAAACATCAACCTTCCTCAATTGAAACCAACGAAAAATGAGCCAAGTAAGAACGAAGACTCGTACTGGGATCCATTGTAGCGAAAGAAAAAGGATCAGGTAGTGATCAGCATTGAGTAATGGACATCAATAGACAAACCTAGGTTACGTGTCGGTGAGAAGATAACATCCTGTGATTGTCATGTGGAATCTGTAGTTAGGGAGCCAAGTTATAAAGGTGCACTAGCAAATGAACAAGATGTGGCAGCGGGCTCTTTCGCTTGGTTGTCGATTGGTGTTGGCAGTGAGCTGGACATTGAACGCAACGACGTTCAAGTTGGAACCATTACGGTTTATTGAACATTTGGCATGTTTGCGGCTCTCCCCACCAACGGGACAGCGTGTTGTGTACTTGGTAGACACCCCATACACAGCGGTTGTTTTATCTAGACTCTGAGAGTCAAGTACTTAAACGAACACGCGTCAAAAATATCCGGGATCCACGGACCGTGCGCACGGCAACATCATCTTAGTAAGCTTACCTAAATACATCTTTGTCTGGTGACATGAGGCAATCATACTTAGTCTGAGGCATTATCTGGAGACCTTCGATGCCTTATTTGATATGAGGCATTTTTGGGAGGAGTCTGATCTGACTATCTGCACCGTTTTACCTCGTTTTACCCGGGACTCCTAACACTTATGGCTGTCTTCTTTGGTATTGAGGCATTATCTGGAGTCGCAGATTGATCTCAAAACCTTCAGACCGTGTCAAACTCCGTTCATCATATCTCCTCGTGCTGATATATAACCATGTCTGTGAGGCGGCAAGAGTTTTCCTTGCCAACTGACTCAGAAATGGGGACTTTGACGACGACAGCAGATGCACAAGAATATACTACTGTTCAAGTGACCAATCTCCACTGCGACCAGTTTGTTCTTACTTTGCTCGTGAAGTCCGTCTCTGACATTCCATATACTTAGATGCATATCAACCGTTAAGCTGCGTTTAGCGAGCTTATCTCCTTTCTTGACAGTCAATGCTTCTCTGGAGACACGGACAGTGACAGTGGAACATCCAAAGGAACTCCCTCCGACCGAACTTCAGCACAAGCTTTGCGAAGCTGGTTTCGATGTCAGTTCTTGCGAGCATCGGCCTGATGAAGTCGTTCCACGCGACGTGCGACTCCAACAGCACTTAGAATACTGCCTCCAGTGCCGTCCCGAGGATCTGACGGAAGTCAGACCTGAGCAAGCCTTGCTCACCTATTCTGTTACCATCTCGGTAAGCGGGATGACCTGCTCCTCCTGCGCGATTACCATACGCGAAGCGATCTCTCGTGTCCCTGGAGTTTCTGACGTCGTTGTTAACGTTATTGACGGCTTCGCAAAGGCTACTATTGTTGACAAAGGCTCGGCAGACCGTGTCTTTGACGCCATAGAAGACTCTGGGTTCGAAGCTGGAATTCTCAACATCGAGTCTCTACATGAAAGGGTGCTGCATCAGTCCATAGGAGCCCAGCGGACAGTGTCCCTTCGAATCAATGGCATATCTTCTAAGTAAGTCCTACTCAATGACACAAGTCCACCCAGCTTAACTCCCATGCAGAGGCTGCACTGACAAAGTTATGAGAGCCTTAGAAGGGTTAGGAGATAATGTCATCATCGTCAAGCCTATACTCAGTCACGTAGATCCGGTCCTGACGGTATCTTACCTCCCAGACCCCCCAAATACAAGCATCAGAAAAATCATGGCGTCTATAGCTTCAACACAGTCACCTCCCTTACGAGTAACCGTCGAACACCCTCCAACTATTGAAGAACTCGCTCGTGCCATGAAGCTCCGCGAACGACACCAGATTTGGCTCCGACTCATATTTGCTTTTGTTGCCGCTCTGCCAACCTTTGTCATAGGAATAGTTTATATGTCGTTGGTGAAGGACGGCAACCGAATCAAAACCTACCTATCTCAGCCATTGTGGGTCAGAAATATATCCAGAGCTGAATGGGCGCTTTTTTTTATCTCGACGCCTGTCATGTTCTACAGTGCAAGTTTTTATCATTGGAGGACTTTAAAAGAAATCTATGCCATTTGGCGCCCCGGAAGCTCAACTCCATACTTGGAACGTTTGACTCGCTTTGGGACTATGAATATGTTGGTCTCCCTTGGTGTATCGGTTTCGTATTTCTCGTCTATTGGTCTACTTTGGTTAGAGGCAAGAACGCCCACTCAAAAGACAGGCAAGATGACGACATATTTCGACTCCGTCGTCTTTCTCACCATGTTCTTGCTTGCTGGTGAGTACTTACACCACCTTACTCCAGAAAGTCCCATTTCTCATGACCACGATTAGGGCGATACATAGAGGCATACTGTCGAGCACGGACTGCGGACGCAGTGTCTGCATTAACATCACTCAGGCCAGCCTATGCGCACCTCTTAGTTCCGGTCGCGCCAGGAAAAGAACCTTTCTCTGAGACTTCAAGTTCAGGAGAAAAAGACTTGGAGAGAGGAAGCATCGAAGATGACGTCGACTCTCCTTTCCGGTCGAGAATCGAACAGGTTCCTCTTGACTATCTTGAAGTTGGAGATATTGTTCGTGTTCCAAGCGGGTCTACGCCTCCCGCGGATGGGATCATCGTACCTGGACAACAGGGACTCTTCGACGAGAGTTCTCTTACGGGAGAATCCAGATTAATCAAAAAGCTTTCTGGAGAGAAAGTATTCGCAGGCACTCTAAATAAAGGGCAGCCTCTTGACATCAAAGTTCAGTCTATCGGAGGCAACACAATGTGAGTTTCGGTACTGTCTGTCCGTCCCATTTGACTGAATACAGGGAACGTTCTAGGTTGGACAACATTATAAAGGTTGTACGGGAGGGCCAGACTCGCAGAGCGCCCATCGAACGCGTTGCTGACCATATTGTCCGATACTTTGTCCCCATCATCACAGCTTTGTCTGTTATCACCTGGATAATATGGCTGACGTTAGGACTTAGCCAGTCTCTTCCTCCACATTACCTTGACATAGAAATAGGTGGCTGGCGTAAGCAAACTTTTCTGTCTTCCTCACACCTTTACTAATGGTAAAACAGCTGTGTGGTCGTTACAATTTGCCATCGCAGTATTTGTGGTTGCATGTCCTTGTGGTATCGCGTTAGCCGCCCCTACTGCACTACTTGTCGGCTTAGGTTTGGCTGCAAAATCCGGTATTCTTGCCCGAGGAGGCGGAGAAGCGTTCCAAGAAATGTCACAAGTCGACTTGGTAGTATTCGACAAGACAGGGACATTGACCGAAGGAGGGCAGCCACGGGTTTCAGATTTTGTCATGCTCAATTCCACTCCTTGGTCCAGATCTATAGTCCTAGGGATTGCCACCGAGCTGGAATCAGCTTCTTCTCATCCACTTGCCACAGCAATTCGTCATTTTTCTGGAAACTCTGCAAATCACACTGGATCCGCGTTTGAAGAAGTGGCGGGAAGAGGTCTCAAAGCATCCTTCCCAAGTCTTAATTGTACAGCCCTCATTGGTAATGAAGTCTGGATGCTGGAACACGGTGCAAATATCGATTCAGAGATTTCAAAGTGCCTTTTCACATGGAAGGAGGAGTCCAAGAGTGTTGTATTACTGGCAATTCAACACCAGGAAGATATGGTCTTTCGTATTGCCGCGATCTTCGCAGTGTCAGACCCTGTACGAGACGGCGCAAAGGAAGTGATTTCACATTTGACCGCCCAAGGGATTAAGTCTTGGATGATATCGGGTGACAACTTCACAACGGTATCTGCAGTTGCACGCACTGTCGGTATACCAGCCGATCATGTTATTGCAGGAGTACTTCCACATGAAAAGGTATTTCAACGATTTCCCTACTGTTTCGAAGCTCTGTATAACGTTGGATCGCTAGTCCCTATATGTTGAGCGGCTACAGAAAAGTGACTTCAACAGATCTTCCCGGTCTAAAAAGCGCTCAAGCACACGCACCATAGTGGCAATGGTTGGAGATGGAATCAATGACGCACCGGTTTGTGTTTTGAGAAGATGATTTATATTACTACTGATGTTTTCCATGAATCTTAGGCACTTGCAGTGGCTGATGTTGGCATTGCCATTGGATCAGGAAGTACGTGAAACCTTTTCTTTTGGTGACGTCCAATAATAGTGTCACAGGCGATATTGCCCTTTCTAGTGCAAGTTTTGTGCTCCTGTCTTCTGATTTAAGGAGCCTGATAACGCTTTACGACTTGTCTAAACGTGTCATCAATCGCGTCAAATTCAACTTTGTATAACCTCTCTGTGGTCCGACAATGTCCATCTTACTGACTTGATCTCAGGGCTGGGCACTCGTATACAACATGATTGCTCTTCCAATCGCAGCGGGCGTCATCTACCCAACAGGCCACCGTCTTGACCCAGTGTGGGCATCTCTTGCAATGGCCCTATCGTAAGCACGTCTCATCCCGACGAAGACTTGTTCATGGCTCAAAATGATCCCAGGTCGGTATCTGTAGTATGTAGTTCTCTTCTGCTCAGGTGGTACAGAAGAGTCCATTCGCTGGACTGACGACTGCGTTGGAAACCTGCATGAATATAGGGGAGGAATATAGACTCGAAACTTACTATGTACAATGAATCCAATCCATTTATTTATCCTCGGTCCAATCACTCAATCCAAGATTTGCTCGGTACTCTTGTAATTGGGTCTTGGTCAACTCTTTGAACTTGATACCGTCCGATACTTTCTCTGTCATGGATGGGTGGTCACTGTCAAACAGTGCCGACGCAGACTTGGATAGGTTCGATGATTGTGTTGCTAAAGCTGCGAAAGAAGACGTCGCATCATGATACCTGTCCTCGTGTGAGCAACTGACAACTTTACTCTGACGGGTCTGACTGACAATCTGGTCCCTGATCAGCATGCATTCTAAACAATATATGTACAAAAGCAAGGCGTGACGTACCGAAACGCCTCTTTATTGAGGCAATCCGATTCTTTCAGCTCATCAAGTGCTTTCTTCTTGAATGCTGCTTTGATATAATGAAGTATATGAAAAACGTGGTGCTCTTTAGGTCTGAAGTCTCCGTTAGAACGAGATATTTCGTACAGAGGTCGTTCTTACCGCCAGGGTCTGAATCTCGGTCCCATGTTGAAAGTCCCCCTCTGATTGTCAATCAGTGGATGAAATACGTCCGTCACAAACTGTACTGAGGGCTGTTTATCGGGATATGTTGAAGGAAAGATGATGCGGAACTTGAGAATGGCATCTGCGTAATATCCTACAAGGCGTTCAGCGTTCTAGAGTATGCTGCTCTTCAAGTTGTTGGAACACACGCCTTGATGCACAAATAAGACTGCATCCCAGACCAAAAGATGCTCGACTGAAGGCAGGATATACATCCCAAGGGGGCAATGTCCATGGTGTCGAATGGAGGCATATTCGAGTGAAACTGCAGTACGCGTAACTGCGCTGACCGTTTCTGGTGCAGATGGGCGCTGGGACGTCTTGCGAGTTGGTATCGAGGGACTCGACGACTCAAAACTGAATAAACCTTTGTTTATCAGCATGATGGATGAGTATTGAGTTTCGGAGCTTCGAAGCACAAAGTGGTTGAATGCGAAGTAGGTGAACTTGATGAGTTCATTGCTATTACACGTGCACCACTGGGCCTCAAGACCGCGTATGCAACCATGATTGTATTTCGAATTCGTCCACGAAAAAAAAGTATGTCATAGTTCACTTTGTTCAACAAAAAAAATTATCTCTCCAAATTTCAACGAGAAGACACGGTGACGTATGTGATATGCTCGTCGCGACTCGCCTACTACCTACAAAGATAACAACTACAAGATGGACATAGGCATCCTCATCGAGTGTAACCTCCCTTGTATCGAGGACCTACATCCCGCCGTCGCCGGTCGTGGTCGCGGTCACGGTCGTGTTCATGCCTGTCATCACGCTTACTGCGATTCGACTTGCGGCGTGGAGGTCCTGAGTCGCGCGAACTTTGTTTTTCTGACCGAGACTGGCCAGCATAATATACATCTCCAATACGATCCAAAAGTTTGGGTGGGGGTTTAGGTGGGGAGGGAGGACGAAAATGCCTGGTGCTTTCTTGAAGAGATTTCCCAAATGCTAACTTTTTCGGTGGATTGGGGTTTCTGTCGCTATTATTCCGTGCAACTCCACGACTTCGAGTGTTCTGTGGGTTCCCAAACCAATCATATGGGTCATCCTCTGCTGCCTGCTCTTGAGCTCTCCGCTCCATTTTAGCTGTGTTGTCGCGTCTACCCTTCTTGCCAACGTTTTCAGGAACGTTGCCCCATGAAGGTGGTAGGTCGTGGTAAGGATCGCGGTCACGGCGGTCACGTCGACGTGTTTGTGAGGCATATCGTTCCGTGACAGAATCGAAGAACGGTCCTGACAAAGTATTATGCTCGCTGAAGGCAGAATACTCATCAGGGACGTCCTCGCGATGCAGCACATCCTCACAGTCCTATGTCAGTCAATAAGATCATTTTCGTTTTCTTAAACCCTCGTTCATAAAACTCACGTCACCCCAATGGCCAAAATTCCCGCAGTTATAACACCATTCATCATCGGCTATATATCCCTCTCCTCCTGCTCCAAGAGCAAGGTTTTGTTTCTCTCTTCGCATTCGGAGTACGAGACATTTTGCTTCTTCGGTAAGGTACTCGTAAAGTCGCCACAATGTGGGGCATTCCTATACAATCATCAGCATTGACCGTGTAACACAATGGAAACTAACATTTGTCTTGTGACGTTCTGAACCACAGCGATCACAATCGTCATATCTGTCCATCTCCCCGCGTCGTGCAGCCCTTCGATTAGGGCATGTCTGCATATTTCAATATTAAATAACATCATTGCAACCAACAAGGCGTCCGTAAACTCACAGCATTGATATGGCCCTTCATCCCACAGGTAAAACACGTCTTACTGATTGGACATGACCGCGTACTGTGCTCATCGCGTGCACCACAAGTTAAGCACTTCATTCAGAGGTCATATAGAAGGAAGTCTTCGAGAATACAAGGTAACGCACGATCATGACTGGACATGTTGCTGTTGTGTGTTTTCCTTCCGCTCCACAATTTTTACACACCGTTCTATTGGGTTTGGATTCCGGTAAGGGGTCTTCAAAGTATCGAACGATATTCTGTGAGAGTTTCATTGGATATGTTGTGAACGACATGTGAAAGGGACGTACTTTGCTGTTATCATCAAGATCCAGGTAGTCAATGAATTCCTCGTTGGAATCTGCGTTGTCTGGAGCCAGAATTTCTGCGGGTTCTTCTCCAAAGACTGATACATGGGCAGGGAGCAATAGCTGTGCCACTTTCTCCGCGTAACTGGTTGAAGATGAGGCAAATTGAGATGTAGCCGGTAATGGAACAGGTTCAAGGTCGATGATGAATAGATCTCCTTGCTTTGTATCTTTGGGTCGTGGAGATATGCGTAAAGGAGAAGATATGGTTTGTTGTTTTTCGCGTTTTTCGTTCAAACGTCGTTCTTTGCGGTGGCCAGCAGGTAGAGCATCGGAAGAGTCGTGAAGACTATCCCTCGTCTTCTTTGAGTCAATCTCCCCTTCCTCCGGAGAGGCTTCTCTGGTTGGCACAACACTTGGCGTGTTTCCCCCTTCAGTCCTCTTCCTCTTCCTCTTTCGCGACCTCTTCTTGTCCTGTTCGGCCGTGACTGTAGATTGTTGGGTTGCGTTGATGAATTTGATTTCTGCATCAACGTCATCATACTCTGGTCCTGTCAAGTCTATAATCTCTGGTTTTATCGAAGAGGAACGGTTCATGATGAAAGTCGTTTAAAGAGAAAGATCACGATTACTGTAAGTTCTACTTTTCATTTTCAAACTCAGCGATTATTCCATTTACACACACACAGGAAATCATTCAAGAACTTCGACATGATCACATTGCCAACATATCTCGATAGAACAAGATAGAGATATGGTACAGGAGGTTACCCAATGAAGACAGAGAGATGAAGATGGTTAGCATTACCGGGTCAACAAGAGGTTGAACT
>JAGGAS010009406.1:0-52370 GCA_017657355.1 Termitomyces sp. K1Ac | reverse complement strand
AGTTTGGCCAGGACAACGGGTACTTTTTGCTTCACTCACTTGGGAGGTATTCTTCTCTCTTCTATAACTTCCTCGACTTTGTTTTTCCCGTCTCCCTGCTTGATCCTTTTGGACTGTACTTTGACTACAATCCGCGCTGGATTTCGTAGACCAACACGAACCAGCTCCGAAAGAGCGTCGGCGTCAGTCATGGTTGCACTGAAAAGCCCTGTTCGACGTTGTTTTGGGAGGTGAGTTAGGATACGCGTCAAAGTTTGCTGAAAACCCAGATCTAACAACCTATGGCAAAGTCAAAACAGAGCATCCAATGTACGCTGTGGGCGCACCGATCTGCCTCATCTAACACAAGTACCTCAAGCTCTCGAACACTAACGACTCCTTTGCCCTTTCCCAACAGGAACTCCTCAACGCGACCTGGTGTCCCTACTATTACGTCGGCTGCAGTATCGTTGAAGCGCTTGATATCTTGCGTCGGAGACGAGTCAGCCGAGGAGATGAGCAAAAGTGGCTGGGGGAGTTGAGGCGTAGATAAGAACCCCGCATTTTCGTCAGGCTGTGCAGATAGAAAAAGAGAGAAGATAGAGTGTATTTGCGTTGCTAACTCGCTGTTGAGGAGGATCAACCGCTGCTATGCAAGTGACACAGAGTGAAGATGTACCGTGTGGGGCTGATAACCAAGGCACCTATCTCATTTGTTCGATGCTTGTTTTCCCTTCGAACGAGTTTCTCCAATATGGGTATTACAAAGGCCAGAGTTTTTCCGGAGCCAGTTACAGCTTCAACAACGACATCCTTGTGTTTCATGAACAATGGAATGGTAGATGATTGGACGGGGGTCATATGTGTATGACCCATAGATTGAATGACATCGAGACTGATTATACAACATCAGGTTGAACGCAAGGTAAAACATATTTCTACATACATCCATGGAGTCAAAGGTTGAGGAAGAGACGTCCAGGACCCAGCGAAGGCGGTTGACGAAGTCATGGGTCACTCTTAAATTATCAACTTTCTTTTTGATGGATTGATTGATCAACATATCACGTGAAAATATAATCTAATCTCTGTGATTGCTGGCATTTTTCTCAGATTTTTCTACGTCTGTTTGTGGATTAGATATAGCGTAGTGTACAAGGGAAATTACGACAAATTGAAACGTTTAAAGGTATATCTAGAAGAAAAGTTCATTTTCAGTGCAGGGAAAGGATAGAAGCATAGTACTAACCCAAGGAATGCCAGATCTTTATTAGCCTCATTAGTATCCGCTGGTCTTGCTTCATCTGCTTGATCAATATCGTCAGTGGGGAAATAAGAGGTGTCTGTGATCGATCGAAGATGTGGGACGAAGGGCGCATCAATTTTTCGTACTGTGTTCCAATCGACACCATAGAAAAAGGGATGATTCTTAATCTGTTCGACAGTAAGACGACGATCTGCAGATGTAATCAATCTGCCAGCGGTAAGCAGAACTTGTTAGTTAGTGAAAAGAGGGTGAACCACTAGACGCGAAGCATACCGGCTGATCATGTCTTCGGACTCTCGGCTCAAGTGAACATCATCAGGGAAGACGAGGAAATGTTGCCATTGCATAATTTTTTGGTATGTCTCATGGGTCGAATCGGAGCAGAAGGGAGGATAGCCAACCAAACACTCAAACATGATGGCGCCCAATGACCACCAATCGCACTCCTTACCGTAACCCTGCTGAAGGAATATTTCGGGCGCGATGTAGTCTGGAGTACCGACAGTGGAGTAGGCCTAAGCGGCTGTAATGGGTAAATTTCCAGATGGAAATGAAAGAAGCTCACAAGTTTTCGACGGTTGGCTTTCCAGGTAGCTATTTGATCTTTATTTGACATAGTCAGATTGATGGAATTGACCATGACACTATTCCTTTGTGACTGTGCTACAGTTGGAGTTTGGGCCGCGTTAGCAGGATCAAGGAGCCGCTGATAATAGCTAGAATCGTGTTTCTTCTGGAATCCAGTGGAAAGACCGAAGTCACTAAGCTTTATATGGCCGTCCTTGTCTCTGTAGAATGACTTGTCAAACACCCAACACAACACAGAAAGATGCTTACATCAAGATGTTATCTGGCTTGATATCACTGAATGAATTGTTCATTACGACGCCAATCAAAGATCGTTGCCAGAGTTACTTACCGATGAATGAATCCTAGTTGATGAACAGCTTCTATCGCGAGGACACATTCCGCGATGTAGAATCTTGTAACATCCTCAGAAAAAGTGTCGTATTTGATCAGCATGGTCATCAAATCGCCCCCTGGAAGGAATTCCATGATGAGGTAAAGATAAGAAGTGTCTTGAAAGGAGTAATATAACTGGACGACCCAAGGAGAATCGGATTCGGCCAAGACATCGCGTTCAGCTCGAACATGGGCCAGCTAGGCCTGATGAGGACTGTACAAAGAGGAGAGAACGGACAAGCAACACACCTGATCCTTCTTTAACATTTCCTCCTTCTTGAGGGTCTTCATCGCGTATATTTTGCCCGTGTCGACTTTTTGAACAAGTCTAACCTGTACAGCGCGTCAAGGCATGGCCAGACAGAAGCCGAAGTGCTTGAACCAACTTCTCCAAATGCACCCTTGCCAATAACTTTAACGGTTCGGAAGTCATTCAATCCCAATTTCGTCCGCCGTAGACGAAGGTATGTTGATTCTTTCTTCCCAAGTTGCTGCAGTTGCCGTTGCTTTCGTTCCTCCGACACCATTACATCGTTTTGAAGTTTCCTTTCAAGTTCAACACGCCTGTCTTACAGTTGGACTTGGCTAAATTAACAACTAAACCTATCGCACCTCGTGTTACGCTCTATGGCAGAGTCGACAGCCACTTTGTAATAATGCTCAAGCTTGAGCTGAGCACGAGGCAATAACTTTGAAAGTGTTTTGAGGTAATGAATGGCCTCAGACTTCGATCTCTTCCAAATTCGTTCCCTGTGAAAAAGAGTTAAGCTACCATGCCATGCATCCTTTAGACGAATGTTTACCAGCTTCGGAAGCCGTAAATATACATCCGTGCCTATCAAAAGATGTCTAAATGTTGAGTTGCAAAAGAGAAACAGGATAGTACCCCAGCCGTCCATCGAAACGAGCTCAAGACATCCTCCAAAATATCTGAATTGATTGTCAGTTTTGACATGAGGATTCATCAGCTTGAGCCGCACGTTGCGAAGATGTTGCTCATCGGCAAACCTATGCCGATACGAGGATGCGGTCCTACCCCAGCCTCGTTCTCAGGATTATTTGATGTGCTTTCGACTGCATCCTCGGCGCCAGAGAAAATGTCCTTTCGCCATCCATTCACTTGTTCACCAACGGTTGCTCGAATTCCCTGTGGACTTGAGCTGAAGGTCCTCAGAGCACCAATTCGAGAGTCCTCCAAGCGAGTAGCGTTTCGAACATGAGAGAATGAAAATAGATCTGACGGAGTTTTGATTTGATTCTGGGGCGTTAAGAGTCCACCACCTGCGGACGTCGTGAAGAGGCAGCATGTAACGATAATAAGGAATTGTACCTTCATCTGAAATCCGGATTCCAACATCATTCTCACCAGCGACGATGGTGACTCGTATGGCTGGAAGACTACTGGATTTGTGGTGTTTCACAACTGTCGCATGCATGGACTAGTAAACTGTTAGTCAGTGCGATTTATGTGTCCCAAGCAGTACCGACGTTCTTTAACAACTCGAACACGATATATCTGATAAGAAACATTGGAATTCATCAATCGAAGATGGAACTGACTCTCACTCTAGATGCTCTCGAATATAGGCGAACTTGGTATCGAGGTGGCCATCTATAACGACTTCTGGCCAAGTGATGACGGGCATGCCATCTCCCAGCTGTTCTGCAATATTGACAGGTCGTGCTTTGAGATGTTTCACACATCGTTCGACACTCCTTCGTACGTCCAATCCCGTGAATATGATCCCAACATGAGGTTCCCCTGAAGAGTCGGAATGTGTTCCAGCATGTATTTCAGATAGAGCGATGTGGTGTTCTGCAAGAACCCGTCGTGATATTCGCGAAACAAGCATACGTCGCATGAAAGAGTCTAGTCGATCTGGAGGTAGGAAACGGGACGAAAGTGAGAGTCCTAGAGAAAGGCTTGGAATCACTGTGGCACTACAAGCTCGTTAGACGCTAAGTGACGGTGACCACAATATTCTTACTGCTCTGCGAGGAGTTTGGTCAAGAAACGACAAAACTCTTCGTTCTCTTTTAGAGTGGTCACCGGAGGATAGCGGCGAAATCTAAGGTATTTGAGGCTATGAGTCATACATTGAGCGATACAAACTGCGAAACTGACTGTTCAAAAGCAGACCAATAAAGCTAGATGGATTATAATTTTTAGCGTGGTTACAAACAGATGCGAACGAAAGTACAAACCTCGTAAGTCTTTGCAACGCCTTCTTGGGTGACGACAACATATGGCAGGGCTTGTAAATCGCGTATTCGATGCGCAATCCGGACAGGTAATTCAGTACGAACGTAATTGGCACTCTAATAAGGAAATGTAAGTAGAAACCTGGTTTCATGTCAAAACATCTTGCCTTGATGAGCCGGCCTTCGTCCATTGCACGGCCAAAGAATATCTAGAAAAGCTCAAACACAGAGATCCGGTAACGCGCTGCTGACGCACGAGCTGCCTCAAAGTAAGCCGTTGGGCTGGCTTGGATGCATAGAGCTCCAGCTGCCTATTCTGGTAGAAGTGTAGGGCCGTAGATTGACTCCGAGCAAAAAAGTATACATGATTCAGAAAAAGATGTTTGGGTATGATAGTTAAAGTGGACATTTATTGAGAAATGAAAATTATTCGAACCGAAGAAGCAATTAGATGTTGGGTTGCTGTGAGCGATGGTATGATGACATTGGCGTAACGTGCAGGTAAAGAAAGAGTCAGACATCGAGCTCTCACTTCGTCGGACTCGGACTCGGATATTTTCGACCGAGGACGGAACCCTCAATGACACGTGTTGATGCATGATGTACCGGATCCGGACCGTGATCCGAATGAGACAGGCCAAGCGCAAAACAGTGACATCAACTCGAAAATCAGGCTAATGACAAAAGTTCACAGAATGCCTTCGGATCTCAATGCGCCCATAATCAAGTATGCCGATCTACGGTCTCTATCTATTCCTATCCAGTCCTTCGCCTTTTTCTCAAGGATGTCCTCGTCTCCATAGGCATAGATGTCTTCTGGGCTGTCTGACGATACCTCCGCTTTTTCCTCCGTTGGACTCTCTTCTTGCTCTCTATCCCACAGGACATCTTCCCACTGAGAGTCGCTTATAGTAACGGCCACGGTTTTTGCATCCTTGACGTTGGGCAAGATAGATGTCAAGAGATTGGAAAGAAGTTCTGAGGTTCCATCTGAAACAGGCGAATGAAGTACTGGGAGAGGGAGATACTCCGCCTTTTAGGAATCAGTAAGGATGACATGCTTGATTAACGTGTAGACGCACCTCCAAAACCATGCCCTTGATACCACCACCCACAAGACAAACGTTACCTACCCGCACTAACCAATCATTTCCAATTGCATATTGGTGGCCATCAATCATCAGCTGCTGCCCACTTGATTGCCCTCGTTGCGATGCATTCGAAGACGATTGACGCACAGAGACCCACCGAGCTTTGAGCTGACCAAGGAGTTGTTCTAGTGCACCTGGTGGTCTCAATGTCAGAAAGGTAGTCCGGAAGTGAGTTGGTCCCTGTAAATATGTAGCTTCTTGGCCTGGAGGAGCCGCTGCAAGCACATCGGCTCTCGTTGGAGCAAGGGGGTCGTCAAGGAGGACAAAGACATTGTCGTCCATAGTGAGAGTACACATGGTCCGCTCGGAAGGTACGTGTAGGTTGGGTACCTGGCCAAGAGTCGACCTATATGATTTGATTGCAAGCTTCCATACCCCTCTCTTGATACCCTAGATGTGGAGGGAATGAGTTGACTGGGTGGAACAAATCTATGGAGACAAGCTACACTGTGATTAAGTATGATGTTCCGTTCGACAAGATCAAGTCCAGATGTCGGGGCATTCATCCATCGAGCCAGCCTTAATAATATTTAGATACCACGTCAACTACAAATGGGACAATTCTGCCTACATACCCAGTGAAGCCCATGATGCTTGCACAATGCAGCAGTATGTAGTTTTATGATGTGACGGTTGTTGCGCGTGTGGTCACAGTCACGCGACTTCAAATCACTCAGTGGCGGCCATTCTGACAAAGTCAATCTCCCGCGTTGCCTTGTTCCTCAGCCTTTCGTTCCTATGCCCCCGAAACGCAAAGCATCATCCTCTCATCTGAGCGAATCGCCCGCGAAGCGTTTGACACGCTCTACATCGCGTCCTGAGTTGACCGAAACTCCAGGTCGCACCACACGTAGCTCCACCAAACTCGCGGAGGCTCCCTCTACTCCTGTACGCACACCACGGGTAACTAAAACCTATGTCAAAGATATCTCTGCACGCCGTCGAAAGGCTCCAAAAGTGGAATCTCTGAAGGAGAATGAGAAGCTGGGACAGGCAAATAGTAGGGACGAGATGGAGGACAGCGACGACGAGCTCGACATGCTATCTCCTTCCAAAACTTCGGCTAAACGTTTCGAAAAGCAGCAAATGCTGGACTCATTTACGGAACCTCTAACCCATACTACGCGAACACGGAGTGGAAAGCAGCTAGAGACCCCGACTCACCGACCGACGAAGCATAGAAAGACTGTGTCAACGCCCCGCCCCGAAACACCTCAATCAGAAAGCGAGAGCATGATATCCGAATCAACTGGACGCGCAAACCCGTCTACTGATCGAGCAACACCCCGACAGAAACGACGCCCATCTCCCATGAAGCTTCAGGCGACCAATTTACCACGTACTTCACCCAGAAAGAGGCCTTTAACAATGACAAATGACAGTAACCATATGAGTGATCGAGCTAGCAGGACGCTGATTCAGGTACCTTCACCATCTGGACAAGGCTCCATACCTCAAACAAGAGTTTCCCGGAAACAGACGAAGCGCCGGGATGAAGACGGCAGCCCTTCGCCTTCTAAAACACGGAAAATAGCTGGAACCTCCGCCTCTGCCTTATCTAAAGCTGCAATAGAACGCCCTTCAAGTCCAGTGGTTAGTCGATCCACTTCTCCCGCGGCTCCTTCGACATTCAACAGTGTGGTGCTTCCACCTGCCACGCCAACCAAGCCAAGACCCCGACCCAAAGCCCAATTGACTGACTCAGCTCTCTCCGACGAGCCACCTACTACTCAACCTTTGGTTTCTACCAAGGCAGTTGACTTGCACCCATCTCGGCGTTCAAAATCAGAACTATCGAAGCTTGAACCGATCTCTACACCCACTCCGTTGACGCCCAAGAGGAAGGTTATAAACCCACCTCCCCACATCCCCCGGGTACTTCCAAATCATCTTCACGCCTACCTTGTTGCCCAAAAGAGGGCAGTTTTACAGGCTATACAACAACCACCGGAGGTAGTCAACAGTGACGACGATCATGAGGATGAAAGTCAAGACCCGTCAACAAACACGGTGGCTGCTGAACAACTGACTGGCCTCCTCGATGGAACAATCAATCGGGGGGAAGGAAACAGCTGTCTCATACTGGGTCCAAGAGGGAGCGGCAAGTCTCGGGTAAGCATTTCGGCGGTTAAAGTTTCAAAAACAATCCTTTATGACCCTCCGAATCTAGCTTGTAGACCAATCCATTTTGAACTTTTCTGAGCACAATCCTCTCGTTATCAAGCTATCAGGATGGACTCAACACTCAGATCGCTTGGCAATGCGCGAAATTGCTTACCAATTGAGCCAACAGATTGGCACATCGTTCCTGCCTCAAGGAACCGATTGGTCAGAGGATGTTGAAATTGATGGCGAAAGAGAAGACAACCTATCCGTCTCGCAAAGCCTTGCATCGGCCAAGATAACCCCAGCTGCACACCTTCCCACCCTGATATCGCTCCTTCCAACTCTTAATCGCCCTACCATTGTCATACTCGATGGATTTGACCTTTTTACCATTCACCCTCGGCAAGCCCTGCTATATTGTCTCCTTGATACAGCTCAAAGTTGTCGGGCGGCGGTTGGAACCAAAGGTCTCGCGGTCATTGGTATCACAAGCCGCATTGACACTATCGTTCATCTCGAGAAGCGTGTTAAAAGCCGGTTCTCCGGCAGGATGATCAGAACTGCGCCACCACGCACGCTCCAGGCTTGGGAAGCGATAACAAGAGTTATTCTTACGTCCAAACCCGACGAAGACCACACTATGGAAGATGACGCTGCGACGGAATGGCATGGTATATGGACAGCAGTCGTCGAACAATTCTTGCATGACACTGCCGTGCAAAATGTCTGGAATGAAACATTTAGTATCACGCGAGACGTCAGAATGTTGACACGCATATTGGTAGGTCTTTGATCACTTGCTAACTGCTGAGTCGCCAACTAACGTTCACGTCAGCTTTCAGTTGTTCTCCGTCTCTCGCCATCTTCTTTCTCTCTCTCTGCAGCACAAGTCGCTTCCGCGGTTGCTGTCCAGCGTGTCCGTCCTCACTTTCCCCTTCTACACAGTCAGCTTTCTACCATGTTTGTTATATTGATGTCTGACAAGATAAATAGCTCTGCCCTATCCTGCGATCTGTCTTCTCATTGCGAGTGTCCATGCTGACACTGCTGGGCAGCCAGTGTTTACATTTGAGATGCTTCACGAATCCTTCCGCGATCAGGTTCGCGCTTCGACTTCTGCACCTGTGCAAGTCAGAGGTGGGAGTATTGGTATGGTCCGGTGTAGTCGCCAAGTCCTCATGACCGTAAGCCCCTTTATTTCCTCTCATCAGCAGAATCTTATGTGATTACATAGGCTTTCGAAGATCTCATCTCGATGAAGGCATTCGTTCCCGTGGTTGCGTACACACAGAGTGTTGCCAAAGAGTTCGTCAAGTACAGATCGGTCATAGAGAGAGAGGACGTAAGGAAGGCGGTGGATAAGATGAGTCAGGTCAATCTCAAGAAATGGTTGACGAAAGCAACACAATGAATACTTTTGAATAACTTGTATTTGTGTAGTATCTACTCGGAAGCTGTGTGAATTCTAATCTGTATCGAGTATTATCTCAATCTGTACAATCCGGCGGCATTCATCGGAGAATTAACATGCTAAGCCGACCGAACCTCTAGGAAAGAAATCGCGTCAGAAAATACTCCAACTACAAAGATCGATAACTCACGGCTCCGCACCATGATCTTGTTCCCTGAGCCAAGTTACACTGTCTTCCCACAATGCGATTAGATGAGGCTCATCACCTTCAGTGGTTGCCCCGTTGTCTTCTGGAACAGGCATGAATGCTTCGCCTTCACTTCGAAAAATATCGAGACCAAGGAGATTTAGGTCAAGTTCGCATGATTTGTCCTCTTGTGAAGTCTTGTTGCTATGATACGATGAATCAACAACGTGGACATGATTTAGGTTCCCCTTCACTGTTTGCTTCGAACCATCAATCATTGCTTTGAAGTTCTTGTCTTTGAATAAACTGGCGTCCCATTGATCTGTCTCCTCCACAAGCTCGCGAATCATACCAACAAGTGTGTTGGCGTCCTCAGTGTCCGCTATGGCGCGATGAGCTTCGCTGTTCATTTCTGCCTGTGCTTTTTCTGTACCGTGAGGCCTGGCTTCTTGAGTCTCGCGTGTCGTTGGAAGGGGCGAGCTCGGTAAACCAAGACCGAGATTGGAGTAATCGTGGCTATGGCTGGAAGTCTGAGACATCGCTTGAGATACACTCGCTCGAATAGCGACCTTTGGATCCGAAGGATCAGGGAGAATCATAGTACGCAGCGGCGAAGGCCCTACAACAGGACTTCGCCGAAGCCGAATTGACGATTTCCGCGATTGCTTTTGTTTTATCTTAGGGAACACAGTATTTCTTTCATGAGAGGACTGAACAGATGATCCTGATGTAGAGCCATGGGCCAAGGTCACAGGCGGACAAGGCATAGAGAGCGGACTGAGATCAATTGAAAGTAGGACAGGAGAGAGAGGCCGCAGAGTAGATGCAGGTTCTTGGTCTGATTGTACATTTGTCACTTTCACCTGAGTCGTACGACTCATTCTAATAGTATGAGCAATATAGGCGGAGCTTGGAGTCAAGGGAAATGGATGGGAGATTCGACGTTTGTTTTTCGAGCTTGATTTGTGATCATTTTGAGAATGAGTTACGCTTTTACTCCGTAGAACTGACAAAGGTTGTAGAACACGATCATATGAAGTAGGACTAGAAGGCATAGATGAGCTGCATTTCGTTGCGAAGCATTTCGATTGATTTCGTGACAGAGGAAGGGCGGAATGTTCCGAATTGCTGATTGTTCGAACTAATCTAAGCGACGGATTGCCAACCAATGACGACACAGAGAGATCTGCATGCCCAATCGTAGTGTTCTTCGTGGACTGAGACGAAGCCCTTTTTACACGGCTCAGGCTATTGACATCCCTCCGACCTACAGTCGGCATAGAGAAACGGCGTGGCGTAGTCATCAAAGCATCATAAACCAGAGACGGTTGAGCTGGAAGTCTGAGTGAGGATATCTTCTCTTGCCCTGAAGTCGTTAGCTCGTCTGGAATTTTGCGGAGACCATCGACGTCATCGGCCCTTGACACAGAAGCCGAACGTGGGTCACCGTGAACCACGCATGCACGATTGCTGAGGCTCGAATCAGGCGTTCGCCAAGACCTGGACCTGCGAGATTGGTAGGAGCCAAAAGAGAAGTGTAGATGACTGTCGACAGCTTTGGTTTTGTCTACCAGATTCGTGGCACTCGTTTCCCAAGCAGGAGAACCGAAAAATCCGACAAAGAAGCCCGCCTTTGCAGAATTGTCTTCGGTGGGCGAAGGGATCGACACAGAGGAGCGGGCGAACAAAGTCGACTTTTCAGGATGTGGACTAGACTCGAGATACTTCGATTTACGCGCTTTGAGATAAATCCACTTGGAAATGAGCAGAAGGCACAGGAGAGAAAAGGCAGACATGATAACAGCCAGAGTTGCTGATTCCCCAGGCACATCAGAAAGATGTACTGGAGCTGCACACACGATTGGGAATGGAAACAACCACAAGACCACCAACATCATGGTCACAACCAAGGCACATCTTTCTTTGACAATGTATTTATAGATTCGATTCGCGATAAAAATAGCACTAATCATGCAACAATCATGGTCATTCCAATTTAGTACTCCGACTGGAGCTGTTCCTCGTAGTGTTCCTTTGCTGCGCTTGAAATCAGAATCACAGATCGCCGGGCGACATCGAATTTGCTCACCCTGATGCTTAGCCTTCTCCTTGTCGATGAAGTCGAGCTGTAGAGCAATCAGTATTTGTGGCGCATTTCTTTTATGAATACTTACACCCTTGGTCTCCACCATGCGATCAATAAAGGCACCAGTAAACCCAGCCCTGTCCTCAAGTAAGTACGAGGCTTCGTGCATTCAGAATTCTAGAATACACGTACAGGATTTCTTTGGCCTTTGCGTGGGAGTCGGGCTTTCCGTTTGTAGCAACATGGTCTTCATATGCCTTGGCAGCCTGGAAGCAGTAAATCAACAAGCAGCAAAATCAATAAGAAAAGGACATACTTCATAAGAGGCAGCGGCAGCGATTAACTCATGAGACAACTCGGCCTTATGAGGAGCGCCAAGCACCTAAAGAGCCCTCAAGTCAGTACACGGTGTTATATCAAGGTTGATGATGGAAGCGTGGTACTACCTGGTCGTAGGCTTGCGCCTGTTCAGAGTCGCTGCTGAACCATCCCATTGTTTAGTAACTTGTCTGGTAGAGTTTGTGGAGTTATAGGTTGTATGTAGATACAGAAATGATACCGCAACAAGCGCTTTTTTATACTTACTCCCAGGGTTTCCATCGCGATTCGCCGAAAATCGAGATCTGATCAGGCGGTCAATTTGTCCCGGGTCCAGATAAAATACATAATGCAAAATGATTGATCATACCATATGTGCATGTACATATATACTTATGTAGAAAACTTCCCCCACCTTCAGGGTAACTATATTAAATCGGAACAACAGTTCTGGTCATGGGTTGGTTACACACTGACGCACTGACACACATCATGATGTATTCAAATGGGCGCTGATAGGAGGGCATCTTGAGAAAACCTGAATGGAGGCAACTTCTTCGTTCGGTATGGTTGTGTTGCTGTGTTGAGCGGTCAGTCAACGGTGCTCTTGGTCACAACTGTCGACGTCAATGATGGAGACGGACTTTGACGACGCGTTCATGGTCACGTGACATAAGCGTTCGCTCCTCGTGCTCCCGGAGCTTGTCCCGGGCATTGCCCAGGGCAACCTCAACAGTGCACCTCGGTCTCATCGTCGACATAATGTCTGCTTTAGATGCATCTCATAGTACCAAGAGACCGGGGATGGCGAACCAGTCTTTACTGACTGCAGAATATACTGATGAGTCGTAGGTCAACTCGCAATTATCCATGCGTCATCAAGCTCGAAACTTGACTAGACACATTCAAGCGTTTGCAAATGCTCTCGGAGCAGATGAGCTTTCATATGAAAACCAGGATGTATTTTCACCGACTGCTCCCGGGACACCGGTCTCGCCTGTTCTTGCACCACGCATCCAGAAGGTATCGGCTTTGTCAGACTTTGCACCCGTAAATATGAAGGTCAAGAGGTGCGCAACAAGTAGATACTCTTCTGTCACAACACTGTGAATTAACTTCTAGTTTCAGGCGTAAGAAAGGGAACAAGCTACAAGACAAACGGAACGATTGGCTTTTTTTATTGCTCCGTTGGCCACTACTGGTTACTTTTATCTTTGTGTTCTCCAATCTGCACCAATATTCATTTTCCGTACAGTTTTTCATAATGCTATTTATAGCTGCAGAATTCAGCTTTTACGTCGTGATACGGCAACTCGTAAATACAAAGGAATGGTTTACTGCATGTGTGTTCTTCTTCAACGTCGGGATTGTTTAGGTGTTAATTCTCGATCTTAGGGAGAGGTAAGAAAGGCGTACTGCGCAAGAATCTCAGGGCTGCACAAAATTACCAGGTTGGGGTGTCTAGTCTAGATGCTTGATGACTTACCTGGATTTCTCAGGAGTGGAAAGACGCAGCAGTCATTCTTGACGAGTATCTTCACTTCCATGAATGGAAGAGCATTGACGATGACCCATTTTATGATTGGAAGCTGGTAAGAAAGGTATGTGATCTGATGCGATAACATCTCGATGTTCAATTGTTCTTTCAGGTGCAAAGATCTTTGAAGACACTGCGAGACAAAAAGGATGCAAGAGGTTGTCTGGGTGTGTTGGAAACTTGTATACGATCTAATTTTGCTGGTGTGGAGTCTTCAAGGTCACAATATCCCCTCTAGAATCTAGGAGACGATGCTCACATGCATCTTCGCTCAGATTATATAGTGAAGTATGACTCTATGGTCATTTACATATGTCAGCTAAACGCTAGATGCAGACATTTCTAGGCACAAAAAATTTAATTGAATGTACGTTATATATCTTTGGGGTATCTAAGTATTGCTAACAGAGGAGACAGCATATTTCAACGAATTGGAAAAGGCATTAATGTTCGTTCGCGAAACCTCCGACTTATCAATTGACGAGAAAAAACGGCTGTTCAAGAGCGCTAATACAAATCTTGGTAACTCCCACTTCAGTAAGACACCTGAAATGTGACTTGTAAACAATTGTCATAGGCATCTCTGCACTATGCCTGTCAGGTGGAGCATCGTTTGGATATTGTACGTTTCCTGTCCTGCCGATACGAGTTGGAATGTTAATCTTTACTTTGAGACCACGTTGGCGTTGTCAAGGCCTTCCTTGATGCGAACCTCCTGCCCCGAGTGGTGTCTGGAACCAGTGCAGGTGGCCTCATTGCCGCGTTGGTCTGCACGAGGACCGACGAGGAACTCAAATATCTATTGGTCCCCGAACTAGCCAATCGGATCACAGCTTGTGAAGAGCCATATACCGTCTGGATGAAGAGGTTCTGGAAGACTGGAGCTCGTTTTGACAGCATTTTGTGAGTAAAATATTATGATCGTAAGGAATATTTGATCTGAAATTAGCTTTAGATGGGCAAGGAAGGTTCATAAAACTTCGTACTATTCTACATGGTTCGACGACACACTAACTAAATTTCAGTGCGCCTTCTTTACGCGTGGATCCATGACTTTCAAAGAAGCATATGTGAGAACCGGCCGAATACTCAACATCTCGGTAATACCTGCCGACCGCCACTCGTGCGTATGCTGGAATGAGACAAATTGTAATGATTGATTTTTTGGTACAGGCCAACAAAATTGCTGAACTACCTGACGGCTCCGAATACGCTGATTTGGACCGCATTACTTGCATCGGCTGCTGTGCCTGGCATACTTAATCCGGTCGTATTGCTGCAAAAACTCGAAGACGGATCGGTTGTGCCTTGGAACTGGGGAACCAAGTTCAAGGATGGATCTCTAAGGTGAACAGACTCCCATCAGCCCCTTCGTATGCCAATCTCCGTCATAGGGTAGACATACCTCTTCAAGCCCTAAACCTATATTTCAACGGTAATATTAATGACAACTATCTTCACCGGTTTCTTCTAATAGTGTTTTGTTTAGTCACAAATCCTGTTGTTTCACAAGTCAACCCGCACGTTCACCTCTTTTTTTTCGCACCTCGTGGTTCGGCTGGGAAGCCCGTTGCTCATCGAAAAGGCAAAGGTACACGTCTTGTAATTCGGCCTCGGAGTAGAATTTACGTCGTACGATCTTTGCCCACAGGTTGGCGAGGAAACTTCCTGCTCTCTGCAGCTGAGCAGTGGTTAAAGCACGAGTTGTCGAAGAACTTCAAGGTTATCCGCGACCTTGAGCTTCTTCCTCAGTTACTCGGACAAGACTGGTCTAGCGTTTTCTTACAAAGATTTGAAGGTGCCATAACGTGAGGGTTTAGAAGTCTTGCAACTATCTATTGGATCTGACAGATATATATAGTATATGGCCGAAAACTCGTCTTTGGGTGGGTGCCATCCTCCTAGGCGTCATCCTCCTTTTAATAACCATCAATATCAATAGGACTGGTTTCGTATACTCAGCGACCCAGATCCAACAGAGCTCGCGCGAATGATGCTAGTAGGTCAAAGTGTTACATGGCCCAAAGTATGACTGGTTTTTGCCCTCAACCGAAACAATGACTGAGATCCCTGCTAAAGCTCCATATGATTGAAAACCGGGCGAGGATTGAGAAACAGATATATCTGGGTCGTCAATATGTCCGTAAAGCCCTCCGTGGACATGCAATCATCCCGGACCGACCATCGTTGCCCCTCGCACCGACCGCCAATACCCAGAATCTGATTATTGACCATGCACAGCCAAGCTCAGATCTGCCTATGCCTGTTGATACGGATACCGAAACAGCGTTTCGTTACAGGTCTCATCGGTTCTTCAAAAACGGGCAAGATTATGAGCCAATTCCTCCGATCGCGATATCAGGTTCTGTCACCCCCGTTGATACCGCGCCTGATACAGATCGTCCTCCTACCCTTCATCAGAAGCGAAATGCAGAGGTCTCAGAGGTGCCGCAAAATGGCTCAAGTTCACCCCTACAGAATACTCCGCCTTTTCGCCCACCGTCCAATTCCAAATATATGTCAGGGACTCCTCTGTCTAGGCGTCGCGCGAGGTCGTTTCCAAATCTCACGTTGGATTCAAACCCTGGCAGCAAAAATTCAACTGATACTACAGAGCACTGGAGCAGCGACAGTTCGTCTGATGACGATCTAACTATCGAGGATCGGCAGCAGCAATTGCAGTATCCATCGACGGTGGTTTTTAATCCTGATCTTAGGGATGTATGATTTGTACATATACTATAGTTATTGCACATAGATTGTATTGCTGTATTGTATCTATTCGCAGATACGAAGACAGAATCTTGAGTTCTGCGAAAGCAGCTTCGGTATCCTTAAGGCCTCGTGGAGATCAAAGTTCTTGTGGGATGGTCAAGGGATTGTAGCTTGTAATATAGTTTTTTTTTTTTTTTTTTTTGACTAAGAGGCACTGAGGGTTCTTGACGGGTTACAGTCTGTTATTGCTTCTTTCTGCACGTGATAAGTACGGTCCGGAGTCCGGACGCCACCCGGAGTCTCGACTAGCTTCAGCCTAGGCCTTAACCAGAACCAGGAACCAACGAGCATGGCATCCGATGGTGTATCTTCCGATGCACTAGCCGCCGCTGTCGAACGTCGAACTCGTCAATTACCCACTCAGCCATCTGCAGCACAAATGGCTGCTGAGCATGAACGGCGTCAAACTTTTCGTCGTCTCATTGATCCTGGCATCGCACGGCCAAATTCGAAGGAGCAGGTCGTTGCCTCGCTCAAAGTACAGCTTGTGTCCTTGTGTCCTTACGACGTATTCAAAATTTCGCTCCTCAGACACTCTTGACTATAGCAGAGAACCTGCTGCGTGAACCTGACAACCCCAAATTTCAGCAGTTTAAACCCACCAACACTATCATTAAAAAAAATCTAGTGGACCCCAAAGGAACGCTTGAATATGCCATCGAAGTCAGTGGTGTTTTTACGAGCTTATCGTGCAAGTTTTTTCGCTGAGCACGCAGCCATCTAGCTCGGTTTTCGTCCAGAGGTTAGACTTTGTGCAATGTGGAACATTCATCCAATTGACTTCTTGATCACGCCTGAAGGTCAAGAATTTTCAGCCCTATTACTCTTTCAACTCTCGACACATGAACGATCTCCAGATTGGATCAGCCATTCTGAAAGAGTTTGTTGACTTGGAGAATCAACGAGCAGAACGTGCCGCTCGTTCGAAAGTTGACCAGAAAGCCGTCGCTGCTGCAGTGGCGCAGCAGGTAAAAACTCATCTCATCGGATCAAATAATCGGCATGTTGACGTGCTACCAGGTGAAATTAGCCTACATGGAAGATCGAAAGACGAAACAGCTTCATGACGAAAGAGAAAAGGAACGTCGAGACGCACGCGCTGCTGCGCTCGCACCTCAAGCTAGAACTCGAGAGACGTCTCTAAGCCAATCACCTCCGCCCACCGTTCACATGCCTGGTTCAGGCCACATTTTGAGTAGTGAAGCAAGTCCGCCTCCCTACGATGAATAGATTTCCCCATGTGAGACCTTTTATGCATATAATTCTAGCTGTATCAATATAACATATCTACGAGACGGACTTGGCTGGATAACAACAGTACGATATCATGGTGCATCTGGATGTTTCATGATTTTGGCGGCACGCGAGGAACTGGCGGAACGGGTAGCACGGGAACCTTGGAAAGGGTTTCCATCGGGAGTTTAATGCCGTCCTGAGCTGTGAAATGCGTAGGTTAGAAATGAAGGTAGATATTGAGAGGGTCCACATACAACCATTAGTGTATACCCTAGCTCTGTGGGAGACCAGACTATCTCGCCTCCGAGGAGGTGATGCTACAAGAGATTTTGGGCGACTCGTCTTTTCACTCATCATAGCCATCAGATTTGGGTCGTTCATTAACGATCTTGATCTGTTCAAAGGCAGTGGGTGTAGACCAACATCTTGATCAAAGTGTGTTGAATCATCTCGCGAAGTTTGCAGTGATGAGATTTCATCCTTTGAGATTTTGTCTTGTGCGGATTCAGAACCTATGACTGACCAGTGAACATGATGACTTTCTGATAGGGAGGGGGGTAGACGTCGTAGAGGTCTTGGAGATGCTGGCAAAGGCAATTTAACATTATTGGGTCGCAAAGTCGACACTCGGCGGCGTAGGGCCTCTGGAGAACCCGCACTGTTCAAGATTATATCTATAGGTCCGTCAGTGACCCATGTGCCGCTGGGAGTGGTCACGATCCCATCTGGAAATACAGCATAGTGAAGTTCGGCATGCGAGTTTGTCTGTGTGTTGAGACGATTTGACTTGATAAAAGTCGATCGAGCTCTCTCCACCATCACTGTGGCGTGAAGATCTTTGTGAGTCAGGCCATGCAATGATTTCGCTCGACATCTTGGCACTGGTTCTATTTGTGGGAGGTCTATTGAAGGCCAAAGATCAAAATGTGGATACACCGCAGGATCTGCCAAAAAGTTTCGTTGATATTTTTTTGAGTCCTGTAGTTTCAAGAATATCCTTACAAAGACTGAAAGCTGGATAGTGGGATTGAACCTTGACTGTGATGGTGCCAGTCGTAGATTGTACAGCATTCTCAGATTCGACCATTCCCGCAATGACTGGATACAGATCAAAGTGAGGGTATACCGCTGCTTCTCAAGAAGTGAGTTGGCAAGATTGTGCGGAGAAGACTCTGTCTTACGAAGGTTGAAGATTGGGTATGCATATCTGGTGTGATCTGTGATATTGGGAAACACCTTGGGACTACCTTGGTGTCCTGAATATAAATCAAAAGCGGGGTCCACAGTGAGCTTGGGTGCCCTGGAAACGTCCCGGACAAGCACAGGATAAAGCTCGAAAAAAGGATATATTGATGGATCTGAGGTTGGAAGATTTATCACGAGAAGCATTCAAATTGAACAAGGTAAGACTAACATAGATTGAACGAGGGGTAAGACGGCGGCACTCGTACTGATTGAGACTTGGGAGGATTTGCAGCTGCTTGGGAAAGAAGAGATTAGGAAAGTCGGTACATAATCCATATTACTACACTCACAGATTTGAATACGAGGATAATCCAACACCCTCGATCCCACTTGCTTGTGAACAAGACTATTTGATCGCTCAATCCGAGGGTAAATATCAAAGGCAGGGTAGACCACAGGATCTATGGACTGGTTAGACAGGTTGACGCAGCTAAGAAAATTCCTCACAAATATTGAAAACCGGATATATTGCAAGCCTTACTGAACACTCAGCTGGTTTTGCTACAGTGGCTGTTAGCAGTGTCAAGGGTGGATCTGCCAATAGCTTAGCAGCCGTATCATGAAGTTGGGGAAAGGACCTACAAATGTCGAAGTGAGGGTAAACTACTGGATCTGGAGGTAAAAACATGTAATCCAGGCGTGGAAAAGGAGTATTTAACGCACAAATAATGAGGGAAGGATATGATGTCTTTGCTTGGACGGATATTTGCTTCACGACTTCGTTATTTCGCAATGCACTGACACTCGGGACTGCCGGATCTGAACATACAACTCAGCTATATCTGTGAAGATGAAAAGTCGGTAACATACACATACATAGATTAAAGTACGGATAGCCGGATCCCTTGAGGTCGCTTGATATCGCAACTTCATCAACTACTGGGTCTGCACAAGTTTTCATGAGTTTGAAAGTAACAGATGGACGCAGTCAAAAAGCATACATAGATTAAAATCGGGATATCTTTGTAAATATCTCCTTTTTTCTATGTTAGGATTTTGCATTACGAGAGGTCGCTGAGATGGGACACTGTGGAAGGGAGGGTCTTTTGGACGATGTCAACAACGTGTACGGTATACCAGATAATTGCATCACAACTCCTTACATAGGAAGAACGGATATGCGGAGACCGAGTTTACGGAACCAGCGTCATTTGCAGCGACCGAAGGGTAGATCTGGTGAAGATTTTCTGGGTAGATAGCAGGATCTAGAAAGAGTCAGGAATGGACAATAGAGAGCCGTTGACGGCAGTCTTACAGAGATCAAACACAGGATAACATGGCGTTAGTTTAACACTGATAGGTCTCTGTACGGTGAGATCGTGTCTAGTAATATGAGGTGAAGTGTTCGGATATAAGCTGAAATCCGGGTACCCTTCCGAATTGCTTTTTGCAAGCGTGACCCTCGGATAAAGGTCAAAATGAGGGTAGATAGGCTGATCTACCAAAGTGATTATATGATCCTTCATTGGCTGATCAGACGAGAGAAATGACTCACAGATAACAATGTGCGGGTAGATTGAAGGAACGCGGACAGTTATTTGAGGGAGCGGGCGTGTGTGGACAGACTTGTGGTAAGGCCAAATATGCGCCCAGGGAATGCTTCGACGTTGATGTCCTTCGGCAGCCAACGTCCTCGAATGATATGGCCACAAATGGTCCCATGGTGCATCACGAGCAACGGAACGAGAACCGTCGGTGCCGACAGTGGAGGACCCGAAGCTCTGTTCTTGCTCGCATCCCGTGTCCTCAAATCCGCGATGCCCAGCATCCGGCGTAGTGACGTATAAGGGGGTGGCGGGACTGGGAGGCCAAGACAATGGTGGACCCCAGGATGTTGCAGTTGAAGGTGTCACAGGTCGGCTAAAATCGCCACGGTTGTCCAGGTGAACCGATCTTGAGATGAATTCGCTGTAAACAGGCGA
The DNA here is from genome assembly GCA_017657355.1 of Termitomyces sp. K1Ac. Lineage (NCBI taxonomy): Eukaryota > Fungi > Basidiomycota > Agaricomycetes > Agaricales > Lyophyllaceae > Termitomyces > Termitomyces sp. K1Ac. The sequence continues at coordinate 31,985 of JAGGAS010009406.1, read as the reverse complement.
AGACGGCCAAGATGCAGGCCCCCAACTCGTTGCTGTTGTAGGTGTTACAGACCTGCTAAAAACTACCCTATCCCCAAGGTCTACGGATGAGGGCCGTGAGAAGAATACCGGTGAAGGCGGATATTCATCAGGTGCTCCCCAGGTCGTTGCTGTCGAAGGTGTCTGAGGCGCGTCTTCTAACATACGGTAGCCTATATCAGGTGATGGAAGTCGATAGATGCTAGATGCTGGTGGTGACAGAGTGTAGTCAGACGGCCCAAACGAAGTACATTCCGACGGTGTAAGGCAGACGGACCCCTCCATTCGATTGGCGATATGGACAGAGGGTACCCGATCCCACGAAACTGACGACATAGGATCATATTCGTCCGGTCCAGCGGATGAAATAGACCACGCAAAATCTTCATGGTTGAGCTGTTCATCGGCCGTATCTGAGAGTGTGCCATTGTTGGCCGGGTCCAAACTCGTTTCCCCGGTGATAGCAAGAGATGTAGGCTTGAGGATGGCGCTGGAACGCCATGAGTTAATTCGATCATTAAGGCCTTGCTTCGCTGTCTTGGGTTCTTCATCCTGAAAAATTGGAGATAGTATCCGAGAACTTGACGGGTGAGTGTGCTCGGGAAGAGAGAGCGTAGTACGAGAAACCGGTCGGGAGCCCGAATGAGGCGAGGACATTTCATATCTATCAACAAGAGAAAGTTTGCGAGGAACGTGGCGCGTTGTTGGAACAATGGAACGCAGCACCTCTCGAACTTCCTCTTGGATTTTGATATTACTGTCGTTTGGTTCATGAGTGACGGAAGGAATGACAGAGGGCAAGACCGACAAAGAGTGGTCGGTGGTCTCTCGATGCGAAGATGCTAACCAAGACGCATACCATCGAGCTTGATGCATATCAAGGTCGAATTCAATCTTCCCGCTGATGGGGGATTTGGGAGCAGGAGAATCTTCTAAAACATGTGCCCATACAAACGGCCAAATCTCGTCGGAAATACGCGGAGTCATTTTTACACCATTGTCAACGTAGTGAAGATAGAGACACAGTCCTGCTGTGCTGGGAAAATTGAATTCACGAGCTATTGCCGCCAGTTGACCATACATCTACAAAATGTTCAGCACATGACTGAATCTTGAGCGAATCACTCACCGTTGGAAAGAGTGGCATGAGTAGTCCGTTGGATAATCTATGATGAGGGCCGGAAGCGAGGGTATGTCCCAGTTGACCATGTTGTTGGATTAATGAAGTGGGAGGAATTATTACTATTAATGCCTTGGGCGATCTTTGTGGAGCTTTTTCACGTTCGCGAGAGTCATTCAACCCAGATGTAAGATAAGTTATTGATGATGTCTTTCGAAATCGAGCTCCAGCTGACTCTGGAGTGAATGTAGAATGAGAGGGAGATGGCTCAATCTCGCTGGGCCGAAGTTCATATTTTGCAGGATGAGAAACAGTGGTAGATATGATAGAAGGACCTATAACATCGGAGTTGGTCTCGGGAGGGCTAGGAGGAACTCCGGGAAACTTGAAGAGAGTGGATCTGTGTGACAATGGTCTCGTTGGATGAGACATAACAGAAGGAAAGGACCAGGGAGCAACCGGCGAGACAAGAGCAATCGGTATGATGAAGGGAAGGAAGAAAGGAGGTGTAACGTTGCTGAGCAACGACTATCATTAATGCGTCAACGCCGAGTGTGATGATCAGACATCGGACAAGAGACTCGACAGGAGCGAGCGAAGAATCAGCTTATCTGCTGCTGATGTTATTCAGAAAATAAAGAACGAATGAACTTAACAAAACAATACAGTGCATACGAGGAACGAAATGTTTGAACCCATCGAGTCGCAACGTTGACGAAGGCAGATTAATTTGATTGACCATAAGTATGTATGTAGAGTCTAGAGAAGATACGAAGTCAAAAAGGGGTAAATGTATGATGGGCCACGTGATGAACTGTTTTAGGAAAGTACCCCCCTCTCTTGAAGTGCGCGATGTCACAAATAGCCTGAGCAATAAGTACCATGGACGCACAACTAGCACAAGTCTCTGCTCTCAGCCAAAAAGATAAAGGTCCTGCATTCATAGCGCTCATACCTGAAATACTATCTCGTCCCGATCCATCCAAACTCGTTTCAGACCTTCATCAACTTGTAGACACTGTTGTCAATCAGGATAATGTCGGCCTCGTCGTGGGGCGCCAGGTCCTTTCGGAACTCGTAAAAATCTTGGGCGAAGGTTCCATCAAAGATACTGAACTACGAAAACGCGTTGTGGAGGATACATTGACTACGGTGCAGCCCCGCATCGTGAGCTACGAAGAACAAGTATGTCCTAAGCAACTCACGATGTGGCCACATCTCACAAAAGTTTCGTTCCAGGTCAACACCTTGCGTTTCCAACTTGCAGATCTACTAGAAGAGGAAGAAGAATGGAGCGAGTCTGCTCGTGTGCTTATGGGCATATCCCTTGAGAGGTGAGATCGTTCTTGTCTTTCATCTGCACTCGCGATTGATCAACTACGATCAGACTTGGAAGCGATGCTGAGAGGCTGAAGGTGTATGTTCGTATTGTCCGGCTTCTGTTGGAAGATGAAGATTCTGTTCAAGCAGAGACGTATTATAACCGTGCAGCACTTCTCTTACATTCCGACGTCAACGACCGCGAAACTCTTTTGCAATTCAAGCTCTGTCAAGCTAGAATACACGATTATAGTCGTAAATTCTTGGAGGCTGCTACCCGTTACCATGAATTGAGTTACGTTGGGGAGATTGATGAAGAAGAACGACGCCACATGCTGTGAATACTTTCCCTGTCTCGACCGTAAGGCTTGTACTGACTTCAAAATTCAGGCTCGCTGCAGTTACCTGTGCTGTTTTGGCACCTGCTGGGCCTAATCGATCTCGTGTTCTTGCATCTCTTTACCGTGATGAGCGTACTCTCGATCTCCCAACATACAATATCCTTTCTAAAATGTTCCTCGACCATATTCTTCGCCCTGCTGAAGTTAAAGAGTTTGAGAAAACTCTCAAGCCTCACCAATTAGCAAAAATAGCCATTTCATCTAACGATCGCCTCGCTTCTACTGGACAGTATGACACCCCTACTAGTATGGATGGACTTGCTGCAAGCACTCGAACTGGCCCTGCCACAGTTCTAGATCGTGCTGTTATGGAACACAATCTACTTGCGAGTTCTCAGATATACAACAACATCACATTTGGTGGACTGGGTGCCTTACTTGACCTGACTCCAGGAGCTGCAGAAACAATGGCCCGCAAGATGATTGAACAGGGCCGTTTACGTGGATCAATTGATCAGGTCGACAAACTTATTTGGTTCGAGGGTAATCGAGAAGAGGATGATGCGCAAGGCAAAGCTGGTGGCCTCGGGGATGTTGTTGAAGAGGCTGAAGACACGGGCGCTCCATTCACCAAACGATGGGATGCACAAATAAGATTGACGGCAGCAAATGTAAGTCCAATGTATCTTTGTGCTTGGTATCTAATCAACACATTCTGTAGGTTGAATCCATTGTCCAACATTTGACCGAGAAAGGATTGGTCCGTCTTACTGCAACACTATGTTGATTCGCGATGTCTGTACATACATGTAGATATAATTGCATTGGTACATTCACATGTGTTGAGCCTCTGTAGCGACACCCTCTTTTCTTTTCTTCTTGGCACGCTCTCGCTTCGTATCCAGTTCATGCCACTCCCCCTCTAACGTTGCAAGTCTATCATCATGTATCAGTACTGTCTAATATAAACATCAACTTGTAACTTACCCAACAGGCAATGCGGCTTTAGGTTCTTCTTCAGTGAAGTAAGGGGCTTCCATTGCTTGAGCAGCAGTTGCACGTTCTAATGGATGATAAGCAAGCAGACGTTCTGCCAAGTCCAAAGCCGCAGACGACATCCATCTGAAGAACTGATTAATCAAGAAGTAATCATCAGCAACAAAATTCTCACTTCTGAAAAAGATCCCGGAAACGGTTCGGAATGGCTTCTCGAGGTTTGACAAGCTCAAACCAGGGAAGGTCCATGACTCCAGCCCAGCGCTCAGGAGTAGGTGTACCGAAAATCTTGTAGATTACATCCAATTGATGTATCTCGTCGTTTCCTTGAAAAACTGGTTTTTTTGTGAAGAGCTCCAGCATTATGCAACCAGCGCTCCACATGTCAACCTCAGGTCCATAAACCGTTGCGCCAAATAGAAGCTCCGGAGGCCGATACCACAATGTGATGACGCGATTTGTGTAGTCGGCACGTCTACGCTTCTGGTAAAAACGAGCGAGACCAAAGTCACCAAGTTTAAGCTCCCCACGGTTATTAACGAGGATATTTGAACCTTTGATATCACGATGTATAACGCCTTTGTGGTGGAGGTAGGCCAAGCCAGCGAGCATTTGATGGCAAAGAGACTTGAGATGAGCGCTTGTGAAAGTGAATTGTGTTTGAGAAAGAACCCCTGTTAAGTCGTGATCCATATACTCAAAGACCATGTACACGGAGCCTGTCATCTTTCGTGAGCAATGTACACTAGGTAAGTCAAGTCACATACCTGTCGAGACCATCATCTCATACAATCGCACAACATTTGGATGTTGTAGTGACTGAAGAAGCTTAATTTCGCGCATAGCAGTAACCGGAAATCCATCTTTCTCCGACTCCATCCGTATCCGCTTTAACGCAACATACACCCTTGACACCGTGTTCTGGGCTTTGTACACTTTGCCGAAGGTCCCTTCACCAACCTGCGAGATAATGTTGTAAAGTTCGTCTCGTGACTGCAGCGATGGCATTTCAAGGACGTCATTTTCTGTGGTTGCAGAAGGCGACTTGACTTGTGGCGTAGCAGAAGTTTGCGTGTCAAGATCTGGTGGTTGTCTATTCTCGGCGGGAACAAAGGCTGGTGCATCATCCACGTAACGTCGAGGTCCATCCGGTTCGCTTCTGCGTGGTGGTGTCGAAGAGCGACGTGGTGGTGACGCAATTAGTGGGGGTGACGGCCAGACCTTCCTCTCGTGATGAATCGGGGGTCTGTTATTCTGCTTTGCTGCCGAGTGAATGGCACCATGGGTATCTCCTTCTATGGATCGCATGAAAGACCCTTTTGTCTGTGGTGTTTCCAAAGAAGGGTCGACTTCGTCTTCGTCGCCAGGAAAGAATTTCCTCAGTGAAGAACTTGTCTGATTAATGGGCTTAAATCCTGCATTTCTTACTGGTGCGAAGCGAGTGAATGCGGGGGATGATTCAGGTTTAGGTTCAGGAATTCTTGGAACACTGTGGGGAGGTAGAGACTGCGCCGGAGGATACAGGGAAGGTGGATGGTCATCAATGGGTGGATATGATGCACGAGGACTGCGTAGAGGAATGGTATTTGGTGGCGGCATAGAATCATGGTGGGGAGGATGTATAGAAGGACCACTCTTTCGTCGATCACCCTGCAATTCAAAATTTCAAGATGAGCAGCAGCTTTTCAGTGAACACTTACAGTGTAATGTTTTCCGTTTGTCTGGGTTTTCCCATTCTTCTGGTCACCAGATTTTTTCGGTGTAGTGACCGATGTACGGGAAGTGATAGTTGGGGACAGAGCAACATCTGTATTCGCTGGGGGAAGGCGATGTACAGCTCGCGCGCGTCCTCGAGGGCTCCGACTTGGACTCCTCCCACTACTGGCACTTGATCTTGAGGAAATGCTCTCCCGGCGTCGCGAGTAACTATTAGGGCTTCCTTTCGGGGAAGCTGATGTTTCTCTGGTATATCGAGAATTTGGGCGTAAGATAGGACGCCCCCTATCACCCGGATATCCCCGGGGCGATACAGGCGAATGGTCCTTGTCATGACGGGCAACCGGGGGCCAGACAACTCGCTCCCTATCACTAGTAGAATGATGACTAGGGGGCGATGGTCTTGGGGAATAAGGAGAAAGCCCGCGAGAGTTGGGTATCCAGTTTGAGGAACGCCCTCTGTCACTGGGAGCATGAGTATGCGAGGTAGGGGTGGTATCTCCGCGACGTTGTCGTTTTGGTGCAGGTGAATGTGAGCGTGAGCGCGATCGATCCCAGGAAGATCGTCGTGAGTGATATGAGCCAACAGGGGAGCGAGACCGAGAAGGGGAAGGGGATTTTCGTTGTTTTTTGCGTGGCGGGTGCTTTGAGGTCCCAGCACTAGGTAGCTCACGTCTTTGCCAGCTATAAGATATGAGATGAGAAAACAAGAAATTGAATGAGGAAAGGTTTAGATACTTGTTGAATGTCCCATCATCATCCCTCCAATCACGCTTGTATTTATGGGAAGTGCGCTTACTGCTGTTTTTGGAGTTTGTATTTGAGTAAGAATAGGAGTTTCTTCCCGAAGTTGAAGTCGAGCCTGTAGTTGCCACTCGTGAGCGTGAATATCTATCTTCAAGATCATGACTACTATGGGCTGGGGGTTGCCACCCTGGAGCTGGGTCCCAAGTTCGTTCAGTCGTGAGGCGGTGGTCTTTGTCATGCGCCATGTCATTCCAAGTTGCAGGACGTTCATCCCAGACTCTGCTTCTACGATGCGGGTCCCATCCGGAGTCGTTGTGATACTTTTGACTATTTTTGTCCCGACGCTGCTCCTGACGCCAGTTCGGTGATTCTCTGCTGAGGTGGCGATCGTCCGGTGGGAGCATCTGCCGATCGGCTTCTCTCCAAGGATCCATTGGAGCACTTCGACCGTCGTGAGGATGTATAGCAGCGTTGCGAGAAGAGGACTCCGGGTATGAAGACGGTGGATATGCTGCGTAATCATACCTCTGTGACCAGTCATCCCGCGAGCTGCCGTACTGACTGGGAGGCCAGCTTTCTGGTTCCCTTGCATCTAACATAGCATGATCATCACGCCCACTGCCATGGCGGTGGTATCCGTCGCCTTGCATGTAAAGGTGCCTCTCCACCTCGTCTTCCCGCCTCCACTCCTCATGACGCCGGTTTCGGGAAGAGGAAGACTCACGGCCTGGATCGTAAGACGACGGTCTAGTCGAGCTTGTAGACCCCCTGTAGTTGTCCCCATGCCGAGAAGGTTCATGGAGGCGTGTGTAGGTTTCAGAGTGCATATCATCTACCTGTCCACCTATGTAGTGTTCATCATCCGGTCCTTTATTCCCTCGACTGCGTTTGTTGTTCCTTGCGTGGGGACGCATCTGTGAGGTGCACGTCTGATGGAGAACGAAGTGATTGAATGACTCGTTGGGTGGGTGTTACGTGTTGTGTTCTTCAAAAAATGCAAGGGTTCACCCTGCTGGCAGTCATAAACGAATCCTTGTTTGGGCCAACAACAACGCCAAAAATCACAGATACAACCCTCTGACAGCAGTTAACGTTTGATGCGGTGAGACAAGGTTCCAGATGAAGAGAAGAGTGAAGAAGACAGGGTCAGCGCCGTTCTTAACACCAGTGGTTGGGTGAATGAAAACTTACATAACGATTTCAAAAGGGCCAGAAGACCTTGTAGTAGGAAAATTAAATAAAATATCCCTTTCGGAGATCTGGTGATCGAGGCCAACGCAATGTGGTGGAGTATAATGACGCCTCTGTCGAGAGTAGTTTGCCAAGTGTGGTACAAGGCGCGGGCGGCGGAATTTTGATGCCCAACTTCATGAAATTGACCACAACACGTATCAGACTCTCTCATCTGCTAGCGCTTTCCTCAAGATTCTTTGATAACCTTGACGTTATATCGAAGACAGAGAAATTTTACAAAATGTAAGAGGTGGTGGACTGAGTAAAAGTGGCTTGTAGCAAAGTTATTCAATCAAATTTGGCAGAAATTAGACCGACCGTATTACAATGTTTCAGAGGGAAATGTAGATACTAGTAGAAATAAAAGACCACAACTACATGATATTCAACTACGATGCTACCCACACACGGGATATCACTGATTCCGACATTCCTCATCAGGTCCATCCAGTGCCATTTGGAGTCGCGCATGTGCCAGTAACGTCGCAAAACTATGGAGCACCTGTGGTCTATTCGGGCGAGCATTCGATTGCATAATGGCCGCTGCATTCTCCATTCTGGAGAATTTACATAGGGAGTTGTTCGATGGAGCGAAGAGCTGAAGAAGTCAGGTCATAACTCTTGCGTGATATAACGATGCGCGAGGGTAAGTATGTACTTGCCTTAACAGTGTAATCTATTCCACTGATGGCTACAAGCGGAAGGTGCGGATGCCCCTCGATCATATTGACAACGCTGCCATCGCCTTCATAAATTCCATGAAGGTCGCCTGTTGCTTTGTGCCAAAGGAAGAAGTTGCCATCGTCAGAACCAGATGCTACAAATTCGTCACTGGGACCTATGAAATTGACTGAACATGGAAAAAATCAATCGACAAGACATTTGCAAGACATAGTCAAATAGATCTCTTTAGACTTACCGTCTTTGATGGTTGCTGTATTTCGAGTACCAGTATATCGCTGTCGGGGAAGTACAACAGGAAGACGAGGAAAATAATTTTTCTCGTCGTCTTTCCAGATGTCTTTGAACTCCTCGAGGTAGTAATCCTCCTCGTCGTCCTCGTCGTCCTCGTCGGTCATTCCATCTTCTTGATCAGTCTGTCTATCCTCGTCACCACTGCGCTCTGCGAAATCAGGCCCAATGTCGCCGATGTCATCATAACTTGGTAGTTCAGGCGTCTCCCTTTTTTCAGCGCTGCTTTTATGCTCAGACTTTGCATTGGAAGATAACAGAAGCGATGAAGAGGCTCCCTCCTCTTCTGGATCATCATAGGTAGAGTATAGATATACTCCATCACCACTAAATGCTATGATGCACCGCTTGAGTATCAGAAAGTCTAATGAAGAGGGATGGGTACTGACATAGTATTACCTGTCCTTAGGCATTCAACTGACGCTCAACGAACGACTTAACCAAGTCGCTCACCTCATGTCCATTTGTAGCTGACATTCGTGCACCTGTGATATGTTCGCGCCTGCGTCTCTGTGTATCACCACCAGACGCTTTTGGTTTGCCAAAACGACGGACACAAGTTGTCAACGAAAAATCAGTATCCAAAGGATACGGCATGCCCCATTCAGTCTGGAGGTTTCGACCAACATGTCGTCGATCGAAGAGGTAGCCCTGCAGACTGGTGATCAGATTCAGTAACTCAGAAGAAGGTCAATACATACGTACAAATGGTGACTCTCCGGCAACTACGAAGAGATGTGGAGTAAGGGAGGAAAGGGAAAGTGTAGAAAGTTCGTGATTGACTTTCACGAGCGGTGTAGGACAGGGTTCACGCCGGCAATCGTGGGACGTCCTTAAATCGTGCTGGCGTACAGTTCCATCCTGTGTACATGTGGATTAGAAGGTTAGGCTGCTAAACGCGATACCAGCCAAACCTCTCCAACAGTGAGGAAGAGATCAGGACTGTGTTCAGTAACGATTCTCTTCACCCGGTCATCGTGACATCGCAGCTTGTGGGTGAGGGATTGCCGAGCGCTATACGACGTTTCTTTCCCGTCAGAACTGGCAGCTAGAGCAGCTTCCCCGATATCAAAAACTCGAACTTGGTGATCGCCCGCGACAGTGGCGCTACATAGCAGATAGATGTCAATGAGCTAGACATATAGGTCCAAACAACAAGGGTGCTGACATTCGCGAGGAGTATGGGAGCATATGTGCACTGAAGATGTTGGCTGTATGTCCTGTATGGATGACTGACCGACAAACGAAAGGATAATCTTGAGATGTGTCGGCGGTGTCGATACCCCATATCCGCACAGTTGTATCATCCCCCCCACTGAGCAAGAGTTCGCCGTTGCGCGCCCAGCTCAGGGCATTAACGCACCTGATAAAGATGAGTGTTCAGAGGTTGATATCGTGTCTCTCTTGCGTACCCTGTATGCCCATACGACCCCTCGTCGCCCAGAACATTGACTCGATCAAGGGTACGCTGCAGAGCCTGATGCAACTGAAGCCTCCTTAGCTTTTCCACTCGTAACGAGGATGATAAATACTTGTTAAATTGGAACTGGAGATTGTTTGACATTTTGTATAAGTAAAGCAGGTCAACTGAGCAGGTCAACTGAGCACTCTCTGGATGACGTCTGAAGACGATCCCTGAATCGGATGACATCCGATCAGGGTTCAAATCACAGGTCGTTCAAACAGAGGGTTTACAGGTACAAATATCACAGAAAAAAAAGCATTACAACGACCAAGGGTACTATCCTACATAGTGGTTGAGAACAGCAGTATGACATCTCTACAGTACTAGAGGAATCGTTCATATTAAACCGATTTCGCGAAACCGACTGCGTTCCTGCCGAGATCATAAACAGTGAAGTACTTGCGAAGGAAGACGTCGCCTGAAAGCCATCATGTCAGATCAAGCACATAGTCAAAATTGAGACATCGCCAACCAATAATCCAAAGCGATCCTCCCTTGATGTCCAGTCCAGTGAAAGCAGAGATACAGGTGCCTTGAATATCGAGGATATAGTCACTGCCTTTCAAGGGATACGCCTGTCCACCAAAGTAGAAGCTGAGCTCAGGGAGATTAGGGACTCTTGAGCAGTCAACCTGGTATTGGCCGTTCCATGACTTCTTGGCACCAATCTGGGTGTTAAGCATCTCAGCCATGTCGGTAGGAAGTGCAATAAGGGAAGTTCCTAGGTCATGTCATGTAAGAATCGAGTTCCAGTCAAGTTTGTATATGACGAACAAACCTGTGTCAATTGCGGCACCAGTGTTTTCAAGTTCCAACTCGTCATTACCGAAGCTGACCTTCTCAAGCTCAACCTCCCAGTAGGCCTTGCGGCGCACAGGTACATAACTAATTTTCCCTGTATATGCGTTGTGGTCAATACCGCCGAAGACAGCTTCACCACCGTCTTGATCCGACGAGCCAATACGGAAGGAGAAAATAGGCGCGTCAAGCAGGCCATTGTTAATCATACTGTAGAAAGGAGGGGTGATGTGGTTGACGGAGATAGTGTCATATCCGAGGCCGAGAATACCATCAAACCTGGGGATACTCAATGAGTGAATCAGTAGAGGTGTCGACGAGCTTACTTTCCGAAAGCAAACGCGAGACCAGGTTCTTTGGTAGCTTCAGCAAAATCTTGTCGGGGGATATTAAGGTCCCCGATGGTCAGGGTATCTTGGGACACAAAGCCCTCCATGGAGCCAGAACCATATTGAATGGAGAAACTGGAACCATTCGCTTTGTATGTGGAAGACTCAGAGGAGTCGTACTTGGCGTGGAGGAAGCACGCAATGGATGTACACTGGACGCTCGGGACCCACAAATTGCTCGACCTACATTCATAATCAGTAATGATGGAAAGATGATGGGTACACATGCTCGCACCCTGTGTCGAGGATGACTTTGAACTAAACATGAGGTAAGCAAGAGAAAGGCTAAATGACTGGGGTACTTAGTACTTACATTCTGGGGTGGGGTTCCAAGGGTAATCTCAGAATAATACTGTGCGTTCATGAAGTCTACAAAGCGACTAAGTACGAAGGATGATATCGTCGATAGCGTGCGCACTGGAAAGAGGGACTTTGTGGCCTTCCTGAGTCCAAAAGAGCGGTTGACCATCCTTAGAAGCGGGATGGTTAAGCTGACGGCCAGCGCCACCCGCCCCCATTAAGGGAGACTGGGGAGACGCGCCATACTTGTCGGCTAGGTAAGCACTCTCAAGGGCGGGATTGTTGCTTGCGGGTGGGAGCTTCTTGAGCTTGAGCTTGTGTACACCAGCAGCGCTGGCGAAGGGAAGGAGGGCGACGAGTAAGGGAGTGTGGATGATCATGGTTGGGAGTCAAGCTAAGGACCAACAACGCGCAGCCAGTTCGCCCCAAAGCGTCATCTCTCGGCATCTTCCGTGTCACGTTCGCAAAATCCGTCACACTCTGCTATTGGTCGGATGTCACGCCAGTCTCCTCATGAGTTCACGATCGCGTCGAGACACTCTTTCCAATGTCGAGTCTCTCATCCTCGCCCAGGCCGTTTGGGAGCATGGGGCTAATGCATGGCAAGCCATAGCAAAAGTTCTTTCCAATCACTCTTTGATTTCACGTCCAAAATCCTTCTTCACTGCACAGGTTCGCCCTCATCCGTGTCTCATCTACCGCACGCTGATTCGCTATACAGTCTTCGCAAGTAATGTACCAGAATCTCATGCGAGAAGCAGGACTCGAGAAGTGAGTTTCTTTGCTTCATTGTTGCGCTATCTCGACGGAATTATCAGAACCGAGGCATGTGACGCCATTCACTGTCTGTCGTTCTCTTTCCTCAATTCGCGTTTATTTACATGTCCTCAGCGCCTGTGAATCACAAGCTCGCAGAAAAGTACTATACAGCGCGTGTCCAGGAGCTTCGCGAACTAATTCTTGCTGAAGAGGAGAAATTCAAGTGTGTTGCGATGTCTCTTTGAGTTTCTTTCGCCATTTAGGTTCTCTAGAGCTATAGTTTCCGAGATAGAGGATATACGCTCCGGAAATTTTGATGCCCACATCACAGCAAAGATTACTGGCGTCCCGGTCGATTCAACGAAACTGACACTGGAAACTAAGGTACGTACGACGTCCAAACCGTCGATATAGTCGTCTTTCAATTATTTCTCAGGCTCCTGTCGTGACACCTTCGGATGAGCTTTTTGACGGATCCGACTTAAGTGGAGTATCTGTCACTCCTTCCTCGCCTTCCCAATCACAGGTATTGCAAATGAATTCACTAAACTTCCAAACCTTGACTCGTTTGTAAAGGACATTCAGGCGAAGTCCGACGCTGCTGATCCACTTACGACTGAAGAAGACTCAACACAGACGCCTATAGTCCTCAAAGACGATACACCTACTGCTGGTATACCCACTCCGATTGCGGCAGAAGTAACACCCAAAAGAGGCGTTGAGAAGGAACAAGAAGTAGCGGAAGCTGCTGACCAACCTTCTACTGACCTTTCGAAGCTGGCATCATCTTCAGCCACCCAGACACTTGGACAAGAACCGGGTCAAGAGGATGTAATTAACTCAGACAAGACGCGGGAGGAGGAGGAGTATGAAGATGAAAACGAAGTGGTGGATGAAGTGGGCGCCCTGACTCCCAAGACACAGGAAGAAGTCGAACCTAGGGAGCCGCCGCACGCAGAACATATAACCAAGGAGCCATCTTCTGAGACGCCAGAGGAAACACTCGATATGATGGGCTCCCAAGGAGAATTGACTCCTGTCCAAGAGGAAGCACCGGAGTTACCAGATCCTGCTCCTAAAATGAAGGCCGTGGCGGACGCCGAGGTAGAGGTTACAGTGGAGGACGGTGAATCTTCTGGAGAAGAACCACTCACTACATCACGACGTAAGTCACACGATGCTGATACGTCTTGAAAATTCATGTCATGACCTTTGTCAGGTTCAACGAGGCGACGGCGGTCTACTTTATCTCCTGTCGTTCAACAGGTGCAAACGCGCGGAAAAGCTCGTCGACAGCGACCTGAGAGCCCTGTCAATACAAGAGACGAATCAGAAGTTGAAATGGAAGATATTGAGGAACTTCAAGAGGATACTCCTAAGGTGGAATTGGATCGGGATGCTTCTCCAGCAATTGGTGGTGCCCGACGTGGGCAAGGTATGAAAGTCTTCAATCGATGTACTATTCTTTGACACGTTGGTCCAGGTAAACGCAAGGCGTCCTTCGTCGAGGGAGTTGATTCGCCTCGTGACAAGAAGCGATTACGGGATGACTCAGAGCCAGTGGAAGAAGATGAAGCGGGTTAGTATATCCGCTGCTGCATCCTCTTTGGTACAATTCAACCGTGTTCATGCAGGACAAAACCACGGGCGTGGGCGCCGTCCAGGCGTCCGATCTGAAGGGCATAAACGATTCCAAGCTGTGATTGGAATGCTCCATTCTCAAATATCCCAGCATCGGAATGGTAACATCTTCCATAATCCCATTAAAAACTCCGAAGCTCCCGACTATCACGAGATTGTCAAGCGGCCCATGGACCTGAAGACGATCAAAATGAGGGTAAAGGATGGGTCTATCGGAAATTCATTAGAATATCAGAGGGATATAATGTTGATGTTTGCCAATGCCATGATGTACAATCGGCCTGAGTCAGACGTACACACAATGGCGGAAGATGTAAGATTACTTGCTTTCTTGTCAATGCGGTGTGCTAATCCTTCAGCGTTAGATGATGATTGAAAGTGAGGGTCATATTAATGCGTTTCGCCAAACCGAAGGTCTTGTTAGGGGTGCTCGTCACGTCTAGCATTCTTTTACCAATATTAATTTGTATCTCTATCATGTTGTTGTACATTCATCGATAACATCGTTTTGTAATAGGACCGGATTGCATGATTTCTATTGTTTGTGGAGATATACAGATGGGTAGTAAGTAATTGAGAAATACAAGAATATAGTACAGCAATGAATAACTTGGATAGCATTGAATCAGAACCATGGATGATACATTTCTCCCATTTTTGCGAGTTGGATGGGGTTAGTTGCACTTGAAATAAGGTTTGTAACGGTTTGAATGACCGGTACAGTACCAAGATTGCCATTGTTAACCGCCTGATTGAATAACATGAGTGACAGAAATTGTCTGTGCCAGAAAACGCTTACCTGTTCTCTCTCAAGCTTACAAGCCATGCTTTCAGCCCGTTTGACAACACCTTCGATATTTGCAGACACGCTTTGTCTGAACACCATATCCGGCTGCCAAGGTTGGTTCCGCATGACCATCCAAGAGTTGACCTCGTCACGACTATACAGGCAAAGACTTTGTTCCAATTCAAACTATGAAAAGAGTCAATTTTCCATAAGAACTGGGTGGGTTGGGTGCCTAACCTCCGGCTCTGTGAGGGAACGGGCAATAGCAAGGATTCCTGATGTGAGCAAGCCTTCTATATAAACAGGCCCCACAAAGTGTTGCATGTTGGGAGTGAAGCGGAAGGGAACAACATCGTTAGTTGCGAAAAGCGGTACTAGATTCGACACCCCTGGAATATGGAACATTAAAGTGCATTCCTGTAGACTGCATGTATGACTGACCTGGCAGTAGTTCTGACATAGCAATCAATCCCGTCAAGCGAGAAACATGGAATCTATGGGGGTGTCTGCTTGAAAGACAAAGGACATATGTCATAAAAGCAGTGGAGGCAATTTGGAGAGTAAATTGCTTTCTCATTCGCCACAGTTCGTCAGAGTTAGTCATCGTACTGATCATGTACTGGAAAGTAAGGTTCAGCGACGCGATCTCTTTCACACGCGGATACATACACGAGTGATAAGATCTTCGGGGACCATCTTGACGGTGACTTCATCGTATATGTCTTTTTTCAGCGTCAAATACTCTGTTTTGGTCAGCTGTTTTTCAATTAGTCGCCGCATTCAAATGATGATGCAGTGAAGGGGAACTCTACCTGTCGTGAAGTTGATTGTCGGAACTCCTTCAATACTTTCTTGACCTTTTCACCAGAGTACAAGATTGGCTCTTCTCTCGAAATCCCAATGGCAGAACAATGTCGATCATAGATATCACCCAATGGAATATACGAGGCATCCAATTGCACCAGGCGAACCAAAGGGCTGAACGAGACGTAGGCAGGGAGATGGAAGTTAAGGTTCCGCTTCCTGCTCTCCTTTTTACGGCTCAAAACGCTGACAAGCCCACATGAGAAAGAACATAGATGAGAAACATGTAAATTGTACCTATTAAATGTGCGAAGCAGCTGAGACACCCGATCCTCACGTCGATACTGTCGATAACCAGGAAGCTGAACCGCGAAAGCAATCCTCGAGTTATCGCTTCCGTATAGAGTGAACCTCCTCCAACATAACCCGCTTGAGCGGCAGTTTTCGACTTTGGGAGCAAATTTCTGGATTCGAACGAAGTTTTGATTGCTGTCCTTCTCCTGATGAAAATGTTTAGATGACAAAGATCACGGAGAAAGGTATACGGACCTCGGTGTATTGACCAGGAACTTCAATCTCATCAACTTTACTGTATTGGAATTCGGTGAGATAATGGCTGAGCATTGCGAGCTGCTGAACGCGAGGTCGAGCATCCAAGAAACCTTCATATCTGTCCCGCCACTGTTGAAGCCTCTGAACGTATTCATACAAATTGGGCTTGCTGTGTAAAAAGTCATCCTCATACTCTTTCTGGGCACAATGTTAGCAACATAAAAATTGTCAGATAACATAACTCACTCTGACAGGATGGGGGATGTTGGCTGCCATTCGTAGTATGGTATCAACGGTATGTTGCACAAGAAGTCCATCGTCATCAGGCGAGTTCATCCGTACAACGTAATTCTACAAAGGTGGTGAGTCACTTAAGGTGGAAAAAAAGACACCAGTATCTTACCTGGACTGCATCTTGTAACAGCAAGCAAATGTTCCTGTAGATGTCCTCGTCTGCCGTCAATTTAAATTTGTGCGATATTTGATCAACCATAGTTTCCAAACTCAAGATCAACAGAGGGAATGAAGTCTTGAGGACATTGAGGATATCATCGACATGCTCTGCAGGTTGGCGTGGTTGATTTGTAGTATCTGGAGCCGATGGTTGATTTGGATGATTAGCATCCGAAGGTGGCGCGGGTGTTGTCTGTGAAGCCTCGCCATTTTCACGCGACACATCCTGGGCAGGAGGATTATTGGCGGCCACCCGGGCGGCTTGCATCTTATCCTGGCTCTTTTTGAACATCACCATCTCCTCCCGAGTCGTCCGTATTTGATAGAACAGTGCCTGTCATGGTATAGATCAGAGAACAGAAGTTACACAAACCGATCAAGACATACCTGAGGATAAAGCCTCGCCAGGTTAATGAGCACATACCTCGCTTGTTTGAATTCGCGGTGGGAAAGTGACAAGAGAAGCTGGGGTATGAGGGGGATCCAAAACCAGTATGCTGCATCACCCTTGTAAGTATCAAAGGCTCGAGATATAGTCAGATTATTGTCATCAAGACTGAGTAACCACAGGATGCGTGCAAGCAATGGTCGGCTTTTACCACTCTTATATTGGCCCGCGGCCTGCATGTAACAACTGACGGCATTGGCAGCAAGAGTAAGGTCGCTCCCGTTTTCCTTGAACATGCGGTCATTGTAACGGCCCCATTCAGCCCACCCTTTGGCCTGGTTCATGTCGAGTTGGACAGCCTGGCCAAATGCATGATTGGCATCATCGTTGCGACCAAACCGGGCGTAGAACATGCCCTTTAGAGTGTGGAACTCTGCCTTTTGGGCTGCAGAGAAGAACATCAGATTAGTGTTGTTAATAACCTCCAAACCAGCCTGAAGATCGTTGGGCTTTTGATAATGACATCGAGCCTGCTCACGGAGTTTTAAAAAGGCTTCCGAGATCTCGATATTGGGCAGGGTATAGATTTTCGTAAGAGATGTGAAGCACACGTCAAGCAAATCGTGGCGGCGGGCGACATGGGCGAATCGATTGATAATCCATGCTGTTTCGTGGTAGCCACGGTACCCATAAGTCGTATTGTTAGCACCCGTACTGGCTGGAGGTTGGTTTGGAGGAGAGATCAGAGGGATATATGCATTGTTGATCGAGTGGAATACATTCTGTCTCCAAGCAACGAGATCACTCCAGATGCTGATATCGTCATGCAGGTTGGGAAGACGTTCACGCCAGGCTTGAAGCACCATCTTGAGTTCCGATGATTTCTTTTCCAGATTCTGCGCATTTGTCTGTGATAGAGACCCGAATATCTGAACAGCTTCCTGTAACTCCACGAACTGTTGAAAGTGTTGCAGTAGAGGAACGTGTGCAGACGAAAGATGTGGTGGTAAGCTGATCCACTTCCTCAAAGATAGCTGCATTGCATCCTCAAGAATTTTCGTAAACTCGACGTTCTTTTCCAAAGCTGCAGGCATCTTCAAAAGAGCCACGAATGCCTCGAAAACTCTGCGACGAGGGGTTGGGGTCTCGGGAAGCTGATTGATTTGTTCTTCAAGAGTCTCTCTTTGAGCAGCCCATTCAACCGTCCTCCAAGCACTTTCTAGGAGCAGTTCCTGGTTTCCTTCGTTCCGAGCCAAGTCATAGAGTAGATCCCATTGTTGAAGCTTTTCGGAAGATAGAATCCAATGATCCTCCCAAAGACAATATTCTGACTCAGAAAAAGGGATGGAACCTGCACGAGCCTTACTTTGCGCCGACTCATATGCAAGAGATGCCTGCTCCCACATTCCGTTTTGTTCGAAAGCAAGGGCAATGTTTGTTTCCTGGTGAAGGCAGCGACGTCGCCATACACCATAGAACAAGTCTTCTTCACCAAGCTCGGCATAGACATCAGCAAGAGAGTCGTAGACATAGTCGCGCACAGTAGGATCATCATCCTTCACTTGATCGAATGATGCTCCGAGAATTTCTAACGCAACATACCAAGCACCGAACGTCTTGGCAAGGAATTTGACGAGGTGAGGCGGAAGGGTCATTGGAGGGGAACATGCCTGAATGCCTGCAAGTAAGGTTTGGATGACATTCGGTCGCAGGTGAGCTTGACGTATATGGTAGTCTTTGCTCAAGAGGTTGATAAGGTGCAGAGAAAGATCGGCTTGCTCTCGGCGTGATAAACACGACCAGACGGACGGGAATACAGCCACCCATGTTTCATGAGCTACTTGAGGATCAAGGAAAAGCAGTCGTTGGACCGGTTGAATGATCGCGTGGTTTTTAGGACGGGAAATCGGGGGAGAACCTGCAGCGTTCAATCTGCGATCAAATGTGCTTAAAGCATCCATGTCAGATGAGCCTAGAATCAGGTGTAGTGCAAGATAGATCCAATTGTGGTCAGCTAGAGGCTCCCAACTTTGGACACCAAAAACATATGTTAGGCGGCTGAGTAATGACCGCGGAACACTGACATCTAAAAGGTCCATGAACTTCTCTCGAAGCACAGGGTCCTTCGCGCGGCAACCCAGGAAAAATGAATGCTCTAATCGGGTGGTTAGATCGCTTCGTCGCAATGCAGGTTCCGTGTAAATCTCATAGATGAGTTCCAGATATAGATGGAATGTATGTTCTGAACGGCTTTCGTATGATGCCATCTTCAGCAGCAAGCTGGCCTTCTCTTTCATAGTGGGATAAGGTTCTGGTGTTGGCTTTGCCCAGGTACGAGCGAGATCGAGGATGTAACGCAGAAGTGGTACACTCTTAGATTTCTCAACGAGATGTACGAGAGTACTGAGCAACACCCGACGCTGTTCTCCGAGGAAAGCGACTGAAACTTCACATATCTCGATGATCATCTTGAGGAGTCTCACGCCATTTTCTAGCGCGGGCGCCGAGATATTGTTACTTTGAGTGTGGTCCCTAGCAAGTTTGCTGAGAAGTTTCCCAAGAGATTGGCTAAAGGGGTCGATTCGTTCTGGTACAGCTTTTACTACTGACTTCAGCATTAGTAGCGTTCCCCGAAGAGCGGATGAATTGCGTAGGCCATCGTTGATCGCCGTATAAACGAAAGCATGGAAGTCAGACAGCTCGCTGGATTGCTCATCGTCTTCTTTTGGGAGAGGGAAGAGTTTCATAAGCTGATCAAATACAGGATGCAGGGCTTCATTTAGCCCATAATCCTCCATGACCAACCCTTTCCGAACAAGTTTCTGTAGGATTGGGGCATTCGTCTGGAACCAGGAATCGTTTTGCTCCCCTGCGATGACCTGGAGAACTTTTGCAGATGCAAGAGCTTGGGCAAGGGCCTGTTCATTGGAAAGCTCATGCTGTTGGACATGGTTATTCAGATTCCACATGAGAACTATCAATTGCTCATACCTGTTCCAGTGCTCGCGAAAAGAATCGAAGACCAACAGTCACATCTGTCCAACCTTTGGGACCAACAAGCCTCTGCAACAAAGGTAGCGCTCGTGGTATGAGAGTTGCTCTCGCAGTCGCTTCATGTGGTATGCAGCAGAGTCTCACGAGGTAGCTGACCATATTCTCTCGATAACCAAGTGGTGTCAACCAAACAAGATCTGTTCTGCTTGGGTCCGTTGTGGAGGCCGTAGACTGAGCTGCCTGAGTTGCTTGTTCTTCCCAATTGAAAATCACTTGCAGAAGATCAACGGATAATAATCGTGATTCATGAGTCGCAGTTGTGGACATGCCCAATTTAGTGATTGAGTTAGCCATGTGAGGAATGAACAGTGAGCGGACTGGGTAGAACAAGTCAGGTTGTTTAACAATCAAGTGATAGATAACAATTTGCTGAGCAATGCCTTCTTCAGCCAAAAGTCGACGTGTGGTTTTGGCCCACTGGGGATGACCGGACTCAGTGGCATCGGCACGAGGAAGGGAGGGTGCAAGGGTTGCTAGTGCTTCCTGGCGAACGATGGCCCTGCCTTCAGACGTTGGAGAACGAAGTAGACCCGTCCAAGCGCGCAGGATGAATTTTTGCGGCGTTTGGAATGCTGCAAAGAAACGAGCAGCAAGAAGATATGCGGTTTGTTTGACAAGGATATCTTCAGTCAATGGGATGAAATGCCAAGCACATTTGATTATATCTTTTTTGACATCTTCAAGGAGCTCGGAGTAGTATTGCACAAGGACTGTGGTGAGGTAGAGAACTTCGATTTTGAATGTGTCATCTGCTTCGGCAAATATGTCGGAGTCGGTGATGGGACGCCAGATGATACGGTGCACCTGGTTGATGAAGGCCATGTCGAGCAATTGTTCGCGGGGTGCAGGGCGAGTGGCATGGACAAGTAGGGTTGGAGTGACGACGTAGCGGATGAACAAAGTCTTGTGTGACCATGAGTATGACGGGTCACGGAACCAGGTGAGGAAACGCATCAAAATATTGCGTCGGAAGGTAATGTCCTCACTCAGAGCAACGTGGTGGTAGAGGAAGCTGGTGATACGAACCAAGTCCATACCTAGGTTGCGTGTAAATATGGCAACAATCTCAAAGATGAGATCAATGCGAGGGGACTGCTTCAAAGCCTCAACAAAGATATCAAGCATGACACTTTGCCTTTGAACGATATCTGGGACAGCAACGGCAGTTTGTTCAGCCTGAGGGACCTCTGAGTGCCATATGCCAAGTAAAGCATCGATGACATGGCCATTCTCAACCAACCAACCTGGCACCAAACGGATGAAGTCGCGGAACAAGAGTATTGCGGGAAGTGTGCAACTGTCGCCTGGTCCTCGAAGGAAGTTTGTTGCAATGAGGGACGTCCTAGAGGCCAACTCACGCTCAAGGTGAGGAGCGAGTTTAGCTTCGAGTATACTCCGCAGTGTTCTCATGTGTCGCGGGAAAGTGAGGTGACGCATGAAGAAGTCGACTCCATCAACTGGATATCGGTCAAGATATTTTGCTAGCGGCTCGGAAAAGGGGCTCTGATTTGAAAGACACAGCTGAGATTCAGTTTGGACGATTGAATTGACAAGATTTTCGAGGAAGATGTTTGCAGCGGAGGGTAAAAGGTGGAAGATGTTTGCCAGACGGACTAATTTTGTGATGCTCTCGTTGTTTGTGAGGGGAACGGTGAGCATTGCAGGATCAGCGACAATCCGGAAGTGATCAAGGAGCTTATGACCAATCTCCACCTTGAAGTAATTGGTAAGTAGTTCCAGGAGGCGAGCAAGCCCTTCCAAGCCAGGAACAGACAACCGCTTAGGATCGGCGAGGTTCATCAGGATAGGACGCAGGCCGGTCTGCAAAAGTTCTTTTGGAAGGCGACTTTGGTGAGTGAGAACCATGCGAAGTCCCTCGTGTGCAACGTCTTTGATCTCTGGTGAGGGAGAATACAAAGACTTGAAGTATAAACTCGTCACCCTGAACAAGATCATTAGTCAGGCGGTTAGAAATGATACGGAAACACTCGCCTTTGCCTTGTTTGAGCCTGACGTTGGAAAAAATCAGTAAGAGGCATCGAAGCTGTCAAAAGCTTGATGCAGGCGACGCGCAATTGGATAACTTCGAGGGCGCTCTGGCGGCCTGGTGATCGTCCCAGCAGAGCGTTATCATCAGCATCTGCTAAAGCCAAGGTCTCGTGGAGGAGTCGAAGTAGTTCGTCATTTAATTCAACAAGAGGAGGATCCAAACTTATACAATAACGAATAGCTTCCATCATGCCAATTTGCTTCATGAAAGGAAGGGCTCTGAGAGGTTTTGTGTAAATGCCTGTCACGGTACGTTCTCGATGGGGCATTAAGAGGTCGACTGCTGGACGTCCACTCAGGGTAACCAAGAACTCTATACAGACCTGAGAGGCCTGGCGAACAACAGAGTTTGAGCTTTGAAGCTCTGGAGAAAATAAGCCGACAAGGTGAATGAGTTTGTTCCTTGCAGGGCCCAGATTTTCTCCGTGTATTTCGAGCTCTGATGTACAGATTCGAAGCACGCTGAGTAAGAGATCGGTGACTTCATCTACATCTCGAGGGAGGTCCCGGGGAAGGTCCTTCAAAACATGGAGAAGGGTCCGAATCAGGTCAATTTCACGTTCCATGACCCACTTGATCCCATATGCAGGAATAGCAGAAAGGTTCTTGATACCTTGGCATCCAGCACTTTTGTGAATCCACGAATCTTCGAGGCATAACCCTGTAATCCGATTCGCTATTTGATGCAATATTCCCATGATGTCGTGCTGCGTGACGTTGGGGCTGTTTAGTGAAACAAGATCTTGCAAAATCAGGACAAAGATGGACTGAGCGGCCTTGGCTTGAACTCGTTGATCTCGAGCAAGGCCATAAGGAAGCGAGTCAAGGAACGATGAAAGTAACCCGCTGATTGCTGTCCGAGCTCCTGGCCCCCGTGAATGATTACGCCGAACCTCGACTTCGAACGCATACTGCGCAACTTTCCGTATGAAGGACTCGGCTCGAGGCTGAACGTCGGGAATATTTAATCCGTCAAAGATGCCTTCCATCCCTTGTATAAAGACATCCTCCAGATTTTGGCCCAAAATACCCTGAAAAATTGGTTAATTAATGAGGATCAGGAAATTCGTGTATACTGACTTCATGAAGCATGACTGTCAAGCAGTTCTCCAATAGAGTATATGAATGGCCACGATCGAAAGACGACCCCTTCAAAAGTGTTCGGCAAGCTAAAGAAATGATTGGGCCTAGATCCAATTTCTCTCCTGATCCCCCGAAAATAATTGCCACCTTTGCTAGCTCTGAGTGTTGACGATATTTCAGAGCAGGCTCTTTTGTCAGTAAACGTCGATTACGCCCGCCTAACTTTCCCAATATGCGAATGGTGGTATGAGCAGGATGGTGATTGGCAGGCAAAGGCTTCAAATGGCTGTGAAGAGCTTCCATCAGCTCCCGGAGCACTGTACTGAGAGTCGGATCAAGGAAATCGGGTGTAAGATTGTCAATGCAAAGTTCAAGAGTTCGGAGGCCTTGCGAAACCAAGTCTGGGCCACCCCGGAGCGCGAGAGCCAGGGGTTGCATGAGGTAGTTGAGATGAGGAAGGAGATGCGTCAGGCGTAATGGGACCGTCAGACACAATTCCACGATCATATCTCGGGTGGGACCCTCGGAGGCCATTAGCTGGCGGTTAAGGCTATCCAACATTTCAGGCAACAAAGGCAGGACAGCAGTGTAGAGTAACTCAAATCGACCTCCTCCCCCACCGATAGCTCTGAAAAGGGCACGAAGGAGATGGAAGTAGTTTGTCGGCTTGGTGGCCTTTGCAGCCAATGGGAAACAATCCATCAGGAGCTTGGGTAGATGTGTCTTCAGGATAATCTCATTCGTGCTTGCATACGCTGTCACAGCACCGAAAGCCATCTTGAACAGCCGTATAGTAGCAGCGGCAGTCATATCATCGTACTCTCCAAGGAGATGGAGGCGGTCTACCAGATAACCAAGCACAATAGCGAGGAGAGTCGGCGACGTAGTCTCCCGAGTGAAAATGAATTGGCAGATATTCAACAGAATCATCCGCTTGGAAGCACATTTGAAGAAAAGCTCGCTTCGAATATGATGCACCAGGTCAGCAATGGCGCTGTACACCACGGCCCTGCTCATTGTCAGTTCAAAAATCTCGTGTTAAACAATGACATTGTCCGAACCTGAGTATTTCCTTACTACTGACGCCCTTTCCAAGCAGAACGTCCTCATCAAGCAGCTTATCGAGATGGGGCAAGAGCGCCTTGCGAGCACTGGAGCCCATAAGATGGCGAAAGACAACCATAAGTTCCTGCGCTACTCATCAGTACCACTCGAGGCTTTATTAGAAGCACGCAGACCTTTCGCAAAGTGATACCAGTCGGTGGGCAATCTTGCAACATGCGCAGGGCATTCAGAATCAAAGTTTCGGCGGATGCCTCGTCGGGTTCTCCAGAAAATCTCATAACATAGGCGACATACGACAAAACCTACGTTGTGCAATGTCAGTCAAATTCACATGGGCCAGATACATGTACAATACTTGCCTTAATCTGAGAGTGAATAAACTCTGAATACGCAGAAGCGTTTTTGACAGTAGCAGCCATCCCAGACCAAATTCCGCCCATTGCCTCATAATCTTCCCGTGCCTTCTGTTGCGCAGGCGACTGGAGCGCAAGAACCTCAAACGCAGGGGCAATCGTCGCATGTATATGCCCCGAAATCATCTGTCGATGAATCTGCGAAATAATAACAATAATCATCGCCATTTCTCCAAGAACCTTAAAGCTCCGTATGCTCAGAGGCACGACGTTGGGATCGAGAAGCGGCGAATCGTCAGAAAACACAGTCGACACCACCTCTTTCAGATTATGCAGCCCCTCTTTGAATATCGCCAGAAATTCAATCAGGAAGTCTTCGGTGAGCGCTCGATAGCTGCGCGTGAAGTCAAGAAGCGTTTTCGACGCAAGAGACCCGTTCTCCTCGTTATCCCTGCGGAGTATCTGCAGCATGCACGTATAAATCTGAGGCACATACGGCCTCACGGCCTCATTCACAGGCAGCCTATTCATAATCTCCAACAAGAGCCGACGAAACTGGTATTCGACGCTGTCTTTATGAACCGCGGGTTCGCCGGTGCGCAGGAGGTCGAGTATGGCTGGTATAAGCACCGGTATCGCGCGTATGGACTCGATGTCCCGGATCGTGTCGATCATCTCGCGGATTTCTGCTGCGACTGCGTGTTTGGTTTTGAGGTCTAGTGAGTAGTTTGGGATGGGGTTTAGTGTAAGTAATGAGATTTGTGGGGTGGAGATGGCGGCGCACCTATGTTGGGATCTGCTATCCTCCCGGCGCGTAGTTCGAGGTCGGACGTGGTGCCCAGGTGTGGACTGGGCTCCATGGCTGGTGAACGAGCCTCGAGGAACCGTTAGGACTTGAGTTGTCGAGTGCGTATTGCCTATTTTGGAGAAGCGCTTAGCGCGCGCTCGGGATATTTGCGCATGCTTGGTTCGAAAGCTCTTGCCAAAATCACCGTGACTATTTCCCTCCATCATGATGCTGGACAAATGATGGATCGACTTTCTGAATCTTAGCCGCCGCAGGCAGTGTGGTTGTCTCGCACTTCTTGATTGTAGCTGCGCAGCCGGGCCTATTACCAAAATCTAACAGATATTCCAGGCGTCCAGGTTACAGTGTTCCTTATCCGGAATTCCAGTCGACGCGGAGTGTCCCGCCCCGGGCATTCCTGATCATGATATCATGATATCCACGTGCCAAAGTTGGCACTGGATTCATAGGGCACCTTACTTGAACTCGGTGACAACGGGAACTCGTTGCTGGGCTTTGTCTCTTGACCACCGTCGATGCATCCCATGCATCCAGGCGGCTCATTTCCATTCATGTTCCCGGGCCCACCCTTCGATTTCTCCATCTTCGACCGGTACGCATCTCCTAATCCACCCAAAACTCCTACACACAAACCCTCATCCCACCCACCCTAGCCCCCAAATCGCCTCCTTCTTCCTTGGCGCAGTATTCATAACCAGCCTAAACTACTCCCTCCAATGGATCCTCAGTTTCTTTCCCCGCCTCAAAGGATGGATGGTATCCCGCTCCGAGTCACCAACCGACGACCTCGAGAAGCCCACCAGCACTCGCAAGAACATCTCCGAAAGAGTCTACATCGCATCGTCGCTCAGTAAACTACGCCTAGGAGAGCATCTAGGCCTCGTCTTCGCCCTTTCGCTGTGCTTTCTATTCGCCAGTATCGCGTATTTTGGTTCTTTGTTGCTTTTTACTAATGATGATACTGGACGCGACACGTGTGGTATGTGATTTCATTTCATCGGGAGTTGAGATCCACGCTTGATGATCATCATAACTATACACCCCAGCCTTTCTCGTAGCTTGGGGAGGCGTTGCATCGCAAACGGCTAGCGTCGTTGGGATCCTCGCTCTTCTTCTCGAGTTGAAAGCTCTTGGAATTCCCAAAGAAGAACTTTATTCGTCCCTCGTTTTCCTCTTCGTTGAATCAGGTAAAAACCTTCTCCCCGCGTCAAAAGCAGCACAAAACCACATTCTGAGCTTTCTTCTCTCAAGTTCTCATCTTTGTCAATAACGCTCTTGGAACTGGTGTTCTACAATCATTCAACGGCAAGTTCCCGCCGTACGCCACTTTTTCTCTTCTTCTCCTTTGTAACAACGACTAATGTGTAAGTAGACATACCTTCTGTAATTGGAAACAGTAAGTTCAAGTTATTTACTGTATTAACAATAGACTCTCATCTCATGCTACCAAGCTTCCTTCCTACTGCACTCGTAACTTCGCTGATCTCTCTGTTCCTCGAACTCTATGTGCTTCTACGCTTCGCCAGCCGACTGACACGCCGCGCAACAGTGGCAAGCCAGCGTATCTCCGCCTTGTGCGACAGCAGAATCGGGAAATCTCTATCATTGATGCTCTTCCAATTCTTGACCCTCGGACCCTCAGCCATGAACATCAACACCCTCGCAGACTTCATCCCCCTCAGCATCGGTGCCCTCTTCGTACTCTGTAAGATCACTCAATTTTTCGCGTCGATGAAAGGACTGAAGTAAGTCTGATTCCAGGGACATTTAATACCTTCAAGACTGTCCGAGAGGAAAAGGACGATGGGATGCGCAGTCCTAATTCCGTGACTCCTTTCATCATACCTGGTTCTGCGAGGCCGTCGACGTACATGTCTGTACGAGAGGACGCGGAGAATGCCGTGTTCAATCCTAGTACTACGACTTTGGCTGATCCTGTGAGGCCGTTGACCTATAGGGGTGCTCCAGGGAGTCCCAGGTTCAACGCCGGTGCTCCGACTGTGATTGATCCTGTGAGGCCGTTGACCTACAGGTCTGTTCGAGAAGAAGCGGGGAGTCCCAAGTACGTTCTCAGTCCGTTGACGAGGCCTGTTGCAGGGAGTCCCAGGTACAACCCCGGAGCTCCAACTGCCCCTGCTCCTTTGAGGCCGTTGCCTGCGGTGCCGTCGACGTACAGGTCTGTACGAGAAGAAGCAGGGAGTCCCAGGTTCAATGCCAATGCTGCGACTGCAGCTGGTGCTGTGATGCCGTCGACTTATCGATCTGTTCGAGAGGAAGCGAAGAGTCCGAGGTACAATCCATTCCGCGTGGATGATCCGTCGGTTTGGTATAGCAGCATTTCAAGTTCTGGGGAAACTGAGAGTCAGAGGACTGGGGAAACAGGAAGGTCTGTGAGCCCGCCAGCCTTTCCGACGGCCGCAGTTCATCGTATCTCGGATCGATACCGACCAGTGACGTCGCGCTTCAGTATGTCGCCTGAAGAGGAAGCTATCCAGACAGTCAGGCGTTCGCCGCCACTAACACCAAGAGCGAGAGAGACCTCAATGCAGTCAACGATCCCTTCAGTTGCCGTACCGGACTCTGTTGCTGTCCCATCGGGTCGAGCACAAATGACGAGTCCCGAACCAACACGATCCGGCACGCCAACGAGCATCCTAATGCACCCCTGGCACGAAGAAAATGATAAACGGAAGAGACAGGAGTACGATTCGAGGTCAGGGACTTCCGAGTCAGGGACACTGACGATTAAAGAGGGAGCGCGAGTGTCGTATACGGTGCAGGGACTTTCGTTCCCAGTACCGCCGCCTCGTAGTTCACCGTCTCCTGGGACGCGTCGATATTCGAGCTCGACGTTGGGATCTCCGGCGCTTTCGGACGAGGGGGGTCAGAACAAGGTACATTTGCTGACATTTGCATCGGTATTCCGAAATTCGGTGAATGGACTCGTCGGACGTCCGCAGTCGTAGAATTGATTATTACGTAAAGATAATACACCTTTGTTGTTGACTTCGATGGCGTCGAGTGAATTGCTGAAGCAGATTCAGGCGGGTAAGAAGCTCAAGAAGGCAGAGACTAATGACCGTAGTGCTCCTGTGCTTGATGGGCCTAGTAAAGTTTCTGGGGGTGGAGGGGGTGGAGGCGGGGGAGGTGTGCGAGCGCCTGGAGCGAGTATTGGTGGAGGAGGACCGCCGCAACTCGGTGGACTGTTCGCGGGCGGAATGCCAAAGCTAAAGCCTGCAGGACAGAATAATGCTCGTGAGTTGGAAATTCAATATCGTATGAATGGGATTGTCTAATAGAGGAGAACAGCGAAAGTAGCTAATCTAGCGAAACCGCCGTCGATTCCGAAACGAGATGCGCCAGCGAGAACAGCGCCTGCAGTTCCCAGTGTGCCGCCGCGTGTGCCTCTGCCATCTGCGCCTGCGCCTGCGCCTCCACGCAGAGCACCGCCTCCTATTCGCACTCCTGCTGCACCGACCCTGCCTGTCCGTGCGCCACCAGCTGCTCCTGCGCGTCCTTCGCCTGCCATTCCGCCGCGGCTATCTCCAGCCATTCCATCCCGCAGCAGCACTCCGTCGCCGCCCCGCGCAGTGCCTGCAATTCCACCTCGCATACCACTTGGCCGTGCACCTCCTCCTCCACCGCCTCGGCCGTCTAGTGCAGGCCCCGTCTCTCCTGTTGCTTCTCCTATAAGAGCAGTCCCTCCGCCACCACCGCCGGGTCCAGGCCCTGCTCTTCCAAACAGAGCGGTCCCTCCACCACGAGCAGTTCCTCCACCACGAGCAGTCCCTCCTCCTCCGCCTGCTCCAGGGCCAAGAGCAGTTTCACTAAAAGCAGCACCACCACCGCCCCCTGCACGCAAGCCTCCTATCCGCGACGACTCTCCTGCGCCTCCTCCACGTATTCGCACGCTATCTGCAGCAGATCCCCCGCCTACCCTCGCACCGCCACCACCACCACCGGCACCTCCTCGCTCTAGCCTCATTCCGCCCTCGAACCCGCTACCACCGCCTCGCCGAGGTCCGTCTATTGTCACTCGTACAAATGGCACCCCTCCATCTCGTAAAAGTAAGAACAGTGTTAGAACCTGGCTTCTTTATTTGACCATTTTGTTAGTCCCTTCTCCCCCTCCCACGTCTGGTGGACATACCTTCCCCGTGTCGGACTTTCCGCCGCCAAGAGACTTTCAGCCACAGGCTAGGATATATTCCAGTGGACGCTCACACGGTAGTAATTTTGATCTCAAAACTTTGTAAAAAAGACCCTGTATGTATTCTAGACAGACAATGCATGAGCGGAGACTTTGCGGAACAATACCCCATGCATTCCTGAACTAACGGAGTAATGCTTCGCGCCACAAATTCCGGGGAACGACCGATGCCTTCGGCAACCTGAAAGAAGTCCCCGAGGCTGTTTGTCAGACGCGTGTCATGGTAAAGTTGACACGTCAGTCCGTTACTGCTCTCTTATAAGCAAGGCAAAGTCCACTCAACTTTGTCTCCATCCTCCCCTCTCATGCGTTTGTCCTCCGTTTCCTCTCCCATATGCCTCCTCGCCCTCGCCTCTTTGGTCCTGGGTGAGGCCGCGTCCGACGTCCTCAAGTTGACTTCTGCCAACTTTGACGAGACCGTGAAGCAGCATGAACTCATGCTCGTTGAATTCTTCGCGCCTTGGTAAGTACATTCCGTTTTCATCCCAGAGCGCACCGCTCACGTTTGTCCAAGGTGTGGTCACTGCAAAGCGCTCGCGCCCCACTACGAAGAGGCCGCTACCGCGCTCAAGGAGAAGAACATTTCCCTCGCCAACGTCGACTGTGTTGACCAGGCAGATCTCTGTCAGACCCACGAAGTTCAAGGTTACCCGTATGTCATTAGTTTCTGGTCGTAGTCCCAAGCGCTCACCATCCCTCCAGGACCTTGAAAGTCTACAAAAACGGTGTGCCCACCGAATACAACGGTCCTCGCAAGGCCGACGGCATAATCAGCTACATGGTCAAGTACGTCTCAAAAGTTAACCCTCCCAATCCCCTCTCTAACCAACCAACCATCCATCCCCACAGACAATCCCTCCCCGCCGTCTCCGAAGTAACCGCCACGAACCACGAAGAATTCACAAAAGCCGACAAACTCGTCGTCGTCGCCTACCTCCCCAGCACCACCTCGCTCCCCGCGCCCGAATTCAGCGCCGTCGCCGAAAAGCACCGCGACGACTACCTCTTCGGCCTCACCACCGACGCCGCCGCCGCCGAGGCCGCCGGCGTCTCCGTCCCAGGCCTCGCCGTCTACCGCGCGTTCGACGAGCCGCAGTCCATCTACCCGTACCCCATCGCCGCCGCCAAATCCAGCGACATCGCCGACTGGCTCACGGAGCTCGCGATCCCCGTCATCGACGAGGTCAGCGGCGAGAACTTCCAGATCTACGCGACGAGCCCGAAGCCGCTCGCGTACCTCTTCCTCGACCCCACCGCGGCGGACGCCAAGGCCGCCGCGATCGACGCGATCCGCCCCGTGGCGAAGAAGTACAAGTCGAAGGTGAACTTTGTGTGGATTGATGCGATCAAGTTTGGGGACCACGCGAAGGCGCTGAATCTCCCCGAGGCGAAGTGGCCGGCGTTTGTGGTGCAGAATATCGAGGCGCAGCTCAAGTACCCGCTTGATCAGGAGAAGGAGGTTACGCCTCAGGCTGTGGATGCGTGGGTTGAGCAGTACCTCGCTGGCAAGATTGAGCCGACGCTCAGGAGCCAGCCTGTCCCTGAGAAGCAGGACGATGCGGTGTACACTATCGTCGGCAAGTCGTTTGAGGATGTTGTGTTTGATGACTCAAAGGACGTCTTTGTCGAGTTTTATGCTTCGTGGTATGTGCTATACACGGTCTTGTTACATACACACAAGCTAATCCTCGTTTCGTCAAGGTGCGGCCACTGCAAGCGTCTCGCACCCGTCTGGGAG
This sequence comes from Termitomyces sp. K1Ac, assembly GCA_017657355.1. Taxonomy (NCBI): domain Eukaryota; kingdom Fungi; phylum Basidiomycota; class Agaricomycetes; order Agaricales; family Lyophyllaceae; genus Termitomyces; species Termitomyces sp. K1Ac. The sequence continues at coordinate 826 of JAGGAS010009406.1, read as the reverse complement.
AACCTCGCCGAGAACTTTGCAGACCGCAAGGGTCTCCTCATGTACGTCTACTCTACTCCCTACCATCCACCTTACTCATTCACCCCCCTTTCTCGTTTCCAGTGCCAAGTTCGAGGCACCAGAGAACGACCTCCCTCCCAGCATCCCCTTCCGCATCTCCGGCTTCCCCACTCTCAAGTTCAAGCCCGCCGGGTCCCGCGAGTTCGTCGACTACGAGGGCGACCGCTCGCTGGACAGCCTGACTGCCTTTATCGAGGAACACGCAAAGAACCCCCTCACACCCGTCGTCGTCGCCGAGCCCGAGCCCGAGGCTCAGGTGCCTATCACCAACAACGCTAGCGAGACAGAAGACCATGCCGCTGCTGCACATGATGAGCTTTGAGGGGGTATAATGTTATTGTAGTTTTTACAGAAAGAAATGTGGATTTCGAGACTGCATGTTTCTGTTGTATGTATATATGTACGTACATTGACCGCTCGGTCCGTAACTTACCCGGTTAGTTCTGACTCTCAAAAATACCTCTCTATTGACAACAAATAAATTATATTTTCATCTAATTTCTTGTCTGAAACGGTTCAGAACAGTTCCAAGCAGGTTGATGTTAGCCGAGAGTGCCACATGGCCTTGATTTTGCCAGAAAGACTTGGAAATGTTTGAATAGATTGTAAACATGAGTGCTTATGTGTCAAAATATCAATCAGTGCATACAAGGTAAAGTGAAGTCGTTCAACGTCCGTCCTCCTACACCAAAAAAACTGATTTCAGTGGCGGTTCCGCAGCCCTATGAACCGCCCTTCTGAGCAGCCTGTGCGAGTTCCTTCTTTG
>JAGGAS010000194.1:0-10012 GCA_017657355.1 Termitomyces sp. K1Ac | reverse complement strand
AAGAATGCCACAGCAGGGCATGAACACAGTGTGAAGTTGAATATCAAGTACAGTGCCAATACCATCCGAGGGCTCGAGATCCACGATGGGCATCAGAAGGCCTCTCATCGTCTCTGCACAGCAAGCTCGGGGTAGGCAGTCTGTTGAATCCTTGGACTGCTTCAAGAGTAGTTTCGCTGTTTTCGCCGATCAACTCCATCCATAGTCTCGTACATGCATCCATCCAACCACGACATGCCAGCCCACTATAAGCCAGGCCTGGATGCACAGGTCAACCATCCGTATCAGCAGGCGTGTCCAGCTTAGTATCGAAGCTTTTCAGTTTTGGATGGTGGTTGTCATCACCAGTATTCACGAGCGATGCGGAATTCGCTCGTTCCTCCAAAACCCACTAACAAGTAGCGGGAATCGTTCGTTCCACAAAACCCACTACTAAGTAGGGGGAATGAGGCGCATCGGATCAAGAACGTCGACTCTATCCTGTCTCAAATTGTCCGCAAGTTCATGTCGAGAGGGCGCATGCTTATCACGGGGACACTGTTGCAGAATAACTTGAAGGAGTTGTTTGCGCTGCTGAATTTCATTTGCCCAGAGTTCTTCATCGATTACCTCAAATTGTCCGCAAGTTCATGTCGAGAGGGCGCATGCTTATCACGGGGACACCGTTGCAGAATAACTTTCAAGGACTTGTTTGCGCTGCTGAATTTCATTTGCCCCGAGATCTTCATCGATTACGCAGACCTTGATTCCTTCTGATAGTGGGACGGAGGGAGAGGAGGAGAAGAGTAAAAAAGTCGTCGAGGCGCTTCACAAGATCCTTCGGCCCCTCCTTCTTCGGCGCGTCAAGTCGGATGTAGAGAAGAACTTTCTTCCTAGTACATCTTCCTCTCACTTTTTCTGGGTCTTCCGAGGTTGTTGATGTGCTGTGACTTGTAGAGAAGGAGATCAACGTTTACGTCGGTCTCACGGAGATGCAGAGGAAATGGTACCGGTCTGTGCTGGAGAAGGATATCGATGCTGTCAATGGTGCGTCTACCTTTTCCTCGACCCAAGAACGATGTTGACATCCGACACAAGTCTAACCGGCAAAAAGGAAGGCAAAACTTGACTTATGTCGTTCCAGGTGCGGCTATATGTTATTGACGTTGTGTCCTTCGTGTGACTATTTCAACATTATCCCATCTTCTACCACCTCGGAGTCGCTGCTGCTTTGGCCGAATCTCACCCTTATCCTGTGTGTGGTTGTATCGGAAGCAGACCCCATAATCATGCTGCTAGTATGCCTTTCTTCCATTCCCAAACTCATGCTTAGCGGCATCTTCTTCACTCGTGACTCCAGCATCCAACGTTCTCCGCATCCCCGACAGTAACGACTCACAACCAAAGTCCGCGTGAATGAGGTTCCTCTTCCTCACCGTGCACTACCGCTCTCGCTGCTCCGTCAAGCACATGCACCAGTCCGTCTGCGAGTGGATCATTGGTCCCGCCAACATCCAGTCTTCTTGCTGGTTCTTGCAAAGAGGGGAGAAGCCAAGAGGCAGACGGGTAATTATGTATGATGAGTGATGTTATCCTCGTCAAGTGGGTTGCATCGAAGGCAAACATCGCTGATGTCCAGGTCGTTGACAGGATTGCCTACGCATATATGCACCTCCTTATCACCCCATCATCATGCCACAGTCTCCGATCATGCTCGCTTCCCACAATTGTTATGTCGACTCAGAATAATGACCGGGTCCTTCTTGTCCAACAAAACCTAATGAACAATAGTATCTGTCAATGAGCAAGGTCATATTATTATATGTGTGGTACCAAAATGTCATTTGCTATTTGTTATATCTTGGGTCAACTCCACAGCCTCGCCGTTATATCGTCTTATGATAAATTTTGTGACAGGCTGCTAACTCTGGGATCAAGAATGGTGCGGTCACGACTGACTAGTACTGATTTGGACGTCAGTCGATTCACTTAGTAACTCACTCTCTTCCTCGCCAAACTCGTTCTGACAAGGTATAAGTAATGTATTTCGGCTTCGTCGTAGTTGCGGCAGGTGAAAGCTGATGCAACAGCACTTCGTCGTATCGTGATGACCTAGACTATACAAAACAGAATCACTCAAGGAGACAAGCATGGATCATAGAAGCGCAAGACGTACGAAAAAGTATAGATGCTGTAAGGACACGTTGGGTGCTCGGGGGCGAGCTATCGGTCTTCCTGTTGTACACAGTAATCTCAGCTCGAAACATGGTGTTCTAGACAGTGGATAGATGCGAACTCATCTCCTTGACCTATGCGCTACGAGCTCAGCCTGTTGAGAGATAGATGCATTTGAGACGCATGCCCAGTCGCAGGACAAATCTGTGACATATGATATGCAAACAAAAAACTAAGAGTATACCTATTTGAAGTGTAAGTATCAAACCTGGAGTATCAGAAGACCTCGAAGCTTTGAATTCGATCTCGGGTTGCTGCTTCTTCTGATGCTCGAGGCGGTGGAACTTGAGGCCTGAGAGAGTGAAGATGGCAGTGCTGGGGACGGAGGGCACTGAATCTGAGTTGGGACTTGAAAAACTCATAGGCAATTGAGGCAATCAGTTTGGTGACAATGTTGTGACAAAGAGGAAGGAATGGCGACAACGTTCACGCACATTATATCATCTTAATGTGAAGCAAATATTAAGGTTTGGATCCTGAGTTCTCTTGTGCTCTTCCGATCTCCTGACCTCCGAACATCATCCCGTCAACGGCGCGGAGAATCACCCTTGCTGTGCTTGACGATGGCTGATCAAGAACGACCGCGAATATCAGGAGATTATATACGTCACCGCAAATTGACACTTTTCGGATACGTATTGCGCATGCCGGCCTAACCAATAGAGTCAACAAATTTACTCGTCAGCGCTCAGTCGGTCATGCATCATTGTTTGATGTGTCAGGGCCAGTTCATACTAAGAAATTGTGGTTTGGCCGGGGACAGTCCCATGACGTCTTTTGGGAACTTCCTGATGCACAACCAAGGTGATGGGAGCCACATGATTTGAGGAGACAACTTCTTCCGGAGCCGGGTGGTCCGTGATGCCCCTGCGCATGCTATGCATGATTTCTGTGACATGTCTAATAGTAGCACCAAGCTTCAAATACCTGTGAAAAATCTCCCAGATGTGCTGGATATGGGAGTCTCTGGCAGGTGACAGGTCTAATCTAGTACAGTTGTCATGTCATGATGGCGGAACAACACTGTTCACAGTATAACAATTGGCTGAAGACCACCTTTCTACACATTCACTTCCACCAATCTCCAACCCTACTACGTGCCATCCTATCTCCTATCTGGGCCAATCATGTCTCCCGAAGAACGACAGATTATCCAACGTGTAGGGAATGATCTGTTGATCCACTGGATTGCAAATCCGACAACCGCCTCTTTTTGCTATGGTCTACTGCACCCTCAATGTTGAAGTGATGTGCTCAATGCTAAACAGGTTCACTGATGCCAATTGCATTTATGGTTTCCTACTCATCTGCTAGGTGAGACATATTCTGAAAGACCAAATACACTCATCCTGAGTCACTGTATCTATTGCTAAGGCACTGTGGTCAAACATGGTCTTCCATCTCACGACTAGCAACCATATGCCTGGGTATTGTCGCTTTCACTGGACTTTTGGTGGCACAACTCGGGTCATCACTTGTTGGATATCAATTCTTCCATAACAACAGTATTTCTTTGACACAACGTGTTGATAACATCAATGTTATGTCTGGGAGATGGAATGTAGCCATTAACTGGCTTCTTTTTATCCCTGTGAGATCCCTTTCACCTTCCAAATTCAATAATCTGTAGCTGACTATACTTCATTAGCCTGTCATCAATGATGCATTCATCATATGGCGTGCATGGGTTGTCTTTGAGAAACGACAATGGGCACTGTATATTTCAATGGGACTCTGCCTGTCCACTTTTAGTATGTGGCATCCATGACTGATATTTTGTGCAAGGTCATAAATACCCTTAGTTGTTACACTTATATACCTAGGGATTTTTTCCAATCCTGATGTCCTTGAAAAAAATGCTCTATTCAATAGTGCACTTGCCAACTACCTACCTACTGCAATTATCATTTTATCATTCTTCACCAACCTTGTTGCAACATCTTTCATCAGTTGGACATTATGGTATGTCCAAGTTGTCCATCTCTTGAATGTTTTCTAAATTACTACAAATCTCTGCAATGACAGGGCACACATGAAATTTTTACGCAGAAATATGGGCAGCCCACAGTTTCAACAATTTACAGTGTGGTGCATCCTATATTTTTTGGTAGATGCAGGAGCTGCCTATGTTGTACTTCAGGTATGATTTGTAAACTCTTTGCTTCTATGCTTGAAATAATAGCCAGGTCTTCAGATGCTTTACATTGTGTTGGAAATTGCAATTAGACCTAATCAATTTTCTATTGCAAGTATTGTACAGAATATATTCCAAAGAATTTATCCATCTATCTCAGTGTGTATCATCTTTTTCATGATTCTGCATGCATTTACCCTTTACAGTTTGTCTATCCAGCATTGACAATTGCCATTGTCCATGGGCAACTTTCAGTTGTAAATGTACACAAGACAGTGAACTTACTCCACATCTCTTCTCTGGAACAGCCTGAGGGTGCTGATGCCTCCCCTGCATAACCTTGGCATAACGACTTTGATGTGCTAGCTGCAAAGATTTAGAATCTGTTTGGTTTTCTCAAGACCTCTGATTTGTTGTTTCTATATACCTATGATCACAGCTCCTCATACACTTATTTATCCTCTATCATCAAATTCTGTGATACTAGTACCCAACCTCTGTAGGCATCTGGCATCTGGGCACATTGATACACAAATCATGATGCAGGCTATCACCTAGTTGCTTATGGACTGAGTATTATGTCACTTTTTGACACAAGGCACAAGGTAGCTTCACAAATCTCATACTCAAGAGTGTTGGAACAAGCAGGGACACAAAAATCAGGCAGGGCATGAAGCGTGGAAGCAGAGAAGTCATGAGAGGTATTGATTCTGTAGTAGTAGTGTAGCGTATAGCATGTAGTACTGTGTATCTATCTAATCTAAGGCTTTCAGTAGGCTGATCTAACTGTAAAGTTAATCTGAATAAGGTTTGACCATCTGCTGGCCAGCAGTTACTAAATGAATGAACCAACATGGCCAGTTTTTTCCAACACTCTCCCTGAGTGGACGTGTTGTGTAGAATTGATAATTATGAAAATGATATGAAAAGAAACAGACTTTTTGATGTGCTCCCCCTAAATGTGTGCTCCTCCTAGAACATAAGGGTCCTGATATTGTGATCTGAAACAACAGCTGAGTGTGCTTGCGGTGCAGTGGCAGCAGCAGCAGACACTTCAGCAAGGTTTTTGGTATATTCACTTTGATAGTATCCCATCTTCTGACACTTGAAGCACTTGGTTGTTGATTAGTCCTGTTTTGGTTTTGTGTGCATAAAAGCGCAGTGGCAGCATGTTACATTGGCATGCTAGGGGGTTTCTTCATTCAGGATACATCCAACTATGAAGTCAAGGTTTGTCAACAATGAGTGTACATTAAGCAATACAATGAGTGGGTCATAGGACTGGGGAAGTGAACCAAGCAAAACAGCAATCATGAGTGCATTGAATGGAGATTCACCAAGGTTCCTTGTAGTGGATTGTGACATTACTGATCCCACTTATCCACATAGATTATCTGATTATGATAGTTATCTTACCTAGAACATTCTTATCACCAGTATATCAATACTTAGAGTAGTTGAAAAATAGACAACTTTAACTGGTTCTTTACCATTCCAACATAAGTCCATGTAGCCATATTGTTACCAAGTCACCTACTTGCTACATATCTTAAATCTTATATCTATCAACTACTACTAGCTTCTCTCTTGCTCTCTTGCTCACCCTCAGCTTAATCACCTAAGGACACCATTTCAGCAACCTGTGAAGCTCATCAAAATTCAGCTCCAAACAAGAAAACTACCATTAATGCCTATCCCAACATTCAACTATGGTGCATAGGCTGTGTGGAGTGGCACCTCCACTTACTACTACTGACTCAGTGAAGTCAAAGGCAGGAGCAGTGTCTCCTGAGGAGTGTCCAGGTGGACTCTGTGACAGGCTTGGTGAAGCCTAGATCAGACATACCTGAGAAGGGAATAAATTTTAATGAAGTCAAGCATAAACATAATATAAAAACTGAATTTGATGATGATGACAAGTTCTATGTTAGTGACAAATTGTACCGCACATCTGACAAATATGTCTTGAAGCCTGTGAACAGGGGCAACAACAGCATAATGGTGAGAACTGACCCAACCCAATTCCAAATTGGATGACACTCAGCAGCCAAGTAAGACAAGATTGGGGTGAGCCCACTCCATGAGCCTTGGAGACATGTCATTCCAATTAAACCAGCCTAAAGGAAGGGAGCTGGGCCTTAGGGAAACATGTGAAGTGGCACAAGAAGCTCAAGAGTACATGGCACATACAAAAAAGGAATTGGAAAGGCTAGACAAAGTATCACAGGAAAGGAAGCAACTTTGTAAAAGCAAAGAAGCTGCCAAAGAGGAAATGGTAGAAAATCCAGGTTACCAGCCAAAGAAAAAGAAAGGAATCAACATAAGCAAGTAGGGAGAGTTTGATGTACAAGAAGAAGAGGCAGAACAGAAGATCTTCAACACAGAAAGTGAAGACAACAATCTAGAAATGGAGAGACTTACCCTACAGCTGGCAGAGGCACAGAAACATTGATGAGCTTAGGCTCTGGCTATGCACAGAAACATGTGGAATCAACCCGGTACCACCAGGACACGCTTGACAACCACAGATATTAGTGCACATCCACTACACTTTCTTTTTAGGACGCAACTGTCACAAGACACATCACATGACCTTGTCATGTGACCCTCATGCTGACTGTGGACCAGCCTCAATCACCAATGCCATCAGGGCCCATAACCTGGCAACATTTGACATTTGGTATGACAGGCATCACTAATTACTATAACCATTTCAAGTCTTATTTCACTGAGTTAATATCTAGTCACTAGATAACCCTGCACCACTTAGCTATTATTGCCGCTATACAATTTTAAACTTCACCGTTTACCCTTGCTAGCTTTTTCTATAAGTACTATACTTGTTGTATCTTACTGACAGCAGAATACACCCCACTGTTCAGATCTCATTTTTGTCTCTAAGTCTTAACAACTTATGTTCATCATCTTTGTTATTGTCTTCAACAAGCATATCAACTTGCTCATCGTTCTTATCAACCTCTAAGGACATATGGTCCACATTGCTTTTGCCTTTGGAGACATTTGGTCCCATTATTGAACCTACTGCATACTTTGTTTATGTTCTACTCATTATAATTGCTTACTGCCTCCCTTACCACTAGCAACCTGTCCTTATCAACTCCACCACTTAGCTACAAGCCCCTACCACCCCTTGCTAACTGACCTCAGCAACCATCTTTGCTAGCAACTACCGCCTAAGCAACCAAGTCTTACCTACCAACTGACTTATTAACTAGTCACCTCAACAATACTGACACCTCTACCCTTACCGACTGCCACTTGTTAGCAACTAAGGCCAACTTGTGACATATCAACTACAACTCCACTTACACATTTCAAGTCTACTTCACTGCCACTTGTTAGCAACTAAGGCCAACTTGTGACATATCAACTACAACTCCACTTACACATTTCAAGTCTACTTCAATCGTTCCATAACTAAGCTGTCTTCTAGTTACTGATCTCTGGAAACTTGCTAATACCCACCCTCACTACTATAGTCTTGATATCAAGCCTTACCAATAGCCGTACTTGTTCCTGCATGGCAGCTAGGCAGATACAGATGCATCAATGTCATGCAGAAAGGTGAGAGAAACAAAAGACAGAATCTGAAAAGGTAAAAATGAGAGAAGCTCCTATAGAGAAAATATAGCACAATACAAACACCGAGTGGAAAGAAGTTCTGTAGAACCTATGTCTGTTAAAGCTGCATCCTGTAAGGAGAACAAACAAATGGAAAAGAAGAGTGCTAAGGAGGACAAAGGATTATTCAAGGTGAGCAAATGGCTTGGAAAATACATGTACCTAGATGAGGCATTTAAAACTCTGGGAACAAGAAGACCAGTAGCTCTAGCAAGGAAAGTGATGATGATGACTCCAGCAACACCAATAGAACAACAAGTGGAGGGGGTGATTTGGATGATAGCCCCTCTGATAGCAATAGCAGAGGCAGATCAGATCTGAGTGTCTCCAAAAGGAAGAAGAAATCCAAAAGGTCAAAAAAGGTAAAGGAAGAAAGGGAGAATGGTGCTTACAGACAGTTGAAACCAGCCCCTCCAGAGAAGTATGATGGAGAGGTAGATGCTGTCAAGTATTATCAGTTTGTTACTTAGTCAGTGGTGTACCTGAAAAAAGGAAGGGTACCAAAAGAACTACCTGAGATAGCTACTTAAATGAAGTATCAATGGAATTAGCTAACTGGAGCATATGCACCTTTTTCAAAGGCCTGTTCAATGCCAGCTTCCTGCCAAATTTCCGGCTGATTCAACAGACAAAACTTGATGATCTGAGACAGGGATCAATGATTGTAAGAGAATATGCAGCAGAACTAAAAAATACTCTACTGCATAGTGGGGTATGCATGAAAGCATGAGAAGGTTTGAAAATTATGCTTTGGGTTGGCTTCACACCTTCAACGGCAGCTGTGCACTCCCTCCAACACTTCCATGTGGCATAGTTGCTAGGGTAAGTTCTTGTGTCCCTTTGAAATCATTAGTTGTTGCTAACAGCCCATTTCTTAGCAAATCCAGTGTGGTTGGCTGAGCATGTCCCCATTGCCACCAACAAGGACTATGCCTTGCTTTGCAACAACTTGTAGCTACCCGTAGTGGCTTCTGATTTGGCGTACAACATTGTTTACAATTGTACTTGTGCCAAGTCAATGGAGAGTGTCAGGGGACCACCTTTTTTGGCTCTTTCCTCTTTTGGACAAAATGGTTGGTGCTCCAATAATCAGCCCTTCAAGGTAAACTCTTGCCCTTTTGGGGTTGCCTCTTGTTTTTGTGGCTTATGTGTACTGTACAGTTTGTTCCCATGCTTCCAGAGCCTCTGAAGCGTTGCTCCTGGCACAGGGGATCCCCAGACTTGTTCTCTTTGGATCTCCCTCTGCCAGGTGTGTAGTTATGCATGTATGTATCTGTACAGTACTCAATAGACCTTGGATCTCCCTCTGCCAGTTGTGTGATTGAGCCACAGCCTCCAGAGGTTGCCCTTACAGCAGAACAAGTCCCTCTTTTTGATCTGGAAGCCCCCTGTAGCTTGCCTGAGCCTGTCTTGCCCCTACTGGTCTTTCTCCACCGAACTGTTTCTCGCCCCTGTTTGCTCTCCATGACCACTCCAGCACCTCCAGCACCTCCTCCTGTGGCTCCCAACTTAGAGAACAAAGCCTGGAACCGCCTGATTTTTTAGAGACTCAGGTGCAGATTACCCAAGCCTCCCTCATCCTTCAGACAACTGAACTTGCCAGACTCTGCCAAACCACCACCGCCATCTCCAACTCCCTTCAGATGCTCTTAAAGCACCTTCCTCCAGCTTTGGCTACTACCTCTGCTCCTCCTGCACTGTCAGGACCTGATGCTGCTGTGCATCCTGCTGCTGCTGCTGTGGTACGCTCCAAAATACCATGCCCTGGCTGCCAGATGCATACATTGGCAACTGTGCTGCAGAGGAGCATTTCCTTCAGTCCTGCATCACTTACATCCATCTCAGCGGTGATGCCTTTGACTCTGACATGCTGAAGATAGCCTGGGTCTTGTCTTACATGAAGACCGGCCAAGCTTCCACTTACGTGCTACAAGTTTTCCAATGCCCTGGTAGCATTGGTACCTTTGCAAACTGGGAGGCTTTTGAGAGCAAATTGCAAGCTGAATTCTTCCCTCTGAACCC
>JAGGAS010000193.1:0-10051 GCA_017657355.1 Termitomyces sp. K1Ac | reverse complement strand
GGGAGTTCAGTGGGGGTTTGAGAAGTTGGTGGAAGATGCAAAAAAGGTGGTGGAGCAGAGACATCGTGGGGGCATAGTAGACATCATGGGAGGTTTGTGGGCTTGTGGGGTTGCAAAAAGGTGGTGGAGCAGATGTAGAGATGGAGGTGGGTATTGTGGGGTGGCTTTAGAAGTGGAGGTAGGTATTGTGGTGTTGTGAGGTGTAGTAGACATTGTGGCAGGACAGGGAAGGGGTGGTGGGCATTGTGGAGCATCCCACAAAGCTTGCAAATGCTTTGTCAGAACTGTTCAAACGTGGGACATGGCATTTGGGCATGTCCAAGGTATCATGGGGTGTTAGGGATCATGGGGCATTGTATGGTGTAGTTGGACATTGTGGTGCTGTTTGAAGGTGGGACATAGCATTTGGGTGTTTTGTGGGGTATTGTATGGTGTAGTTGGATGTTGTGGTGCTGTTTGAAGGTGGGACACAGCATTTGGGAGTGTCCAAGGTATCATGGGACGTTAAGTATTGTATGGCGAGGTATTGTGGAATGTTGTAAGGTGTAGTTGAACCTTGTGGTGGGAGGGAAAGGGGTGGTGGGCATTGTGGAGCATCCAACAAAGCATTTGCAAGCTTTGTCAAACTGTTCAAAGATAGAACACGGCATTTGGGCATGTCCAAGGTATTGTGGGGCATTAGGGTGAGGTTGTGCAGGTATGGGAGAGAACCAAAGGTATTCTTGATCATATTGTTGATATGAGCCTGCAATAGCCTAGCTGAGTTTGACAATGCCATGGACTCAGACAACATTGTTGACTCTGATGCTGCCATTGGCATGTAAGTGCTTAGTGCTCACTCTGTATTCATTGACTTATTTTGAACATTGGACTTCTAGTATCGGCACTGAAGCAGATGTAGTGCCATTGCAGAGTCCAACTTCACCTCAAGTCACTTTACCCCCAATGCCAATCTGAGCCCCATCTCCTATCATTGAATGAATACACTCTTTCTGAGCCCCCACCAACATTGAATACATGACCCAACATACTCTGGCTCTCAAGCTCAGAGCCGACTTGGGCAATCACTCAGCTTACCCAAGCCCAGACACGTACCCAGGTGTTCCCTATTGCACTGTCTGTAACTGCCCCGTTGATGAATTCATCAAAGCCAAAAGGGGAAACTTTCTCAAGGATGGAAAGCTTCTTAATCTGAGGAAATTCTATAGTGAAGCTCACCTGGTGGACTTCTTCAATCACATTATTGCTCTGTTCTATTTGTTTATGAACCCCAAGGTCCAACCCTGTGGGTATTAGACCACAGATAGATGTAATTAGTTGCTTTGCATGGAGCCTTGGGGTGCAAAGCCAGATGTTATGCTTGTACCAGTCCAAAGGGGATACAAAATTCCTACCTAATAGATATTAATTAATAAGCTATGTTTCTCCAAGGAAAAAATCATCTTTCTGACTTCCACATTGTCACCGTCACCACTGCACCAGTACCATCCATGGATCTCTCACTTCTTGAGCTTTCAGATGATGAACTCTATGAGCCAGATGACCTCACTAATATTGTCGATATGGAAGACTCATATAGTTTTGAAGAATCCAACCTGTTGTTGCCTGCAAGTACTGCAAGTATCAAAATATCTCTTCATCATATACATTTACAACAAGCATAAAACGATTTGTTTCTAGCCATACACATTAAGTACATCAAGTGGCTTTAGATATCACAAAACAGGAAATGTATGTGAAAGGCTAGCGTTCACCAGTAGACAGAATTCTCATTTTTAATGCAGACTCTTGGTCTCTCTAGTATTCCTCAAGCATCACATCCATCACAGGGCATTCCTCAAGCATCACAGGATCTATTGAAAGACTATAAATCTCTCCAACAACGCTTCATTACCCTCATGCAGAAGTATATTCTATACAAGAAGAACAATGAGGATCTGTAGGGTGAAGTCATGCATTTGAAGTGGGTCTTCTGTGTTGGTTTTGTCATTTAATCTCACCTGATTTGTACTAGAATTGAAACAAAATCTGCCTATGCAGCTCATTGAGCCTTTGAGTACGTGAATTTATTGTTTTGCTGTCAACCTATACACTCATCTATTTTAAGGAAAACAATAATGCCTATTATCACACAATTGCATGCACAAGACACCTCCCCCACCAGTCTGTCTCCTGCCATTTCTGATGTATTGTCACTGCCTTCACAGTGCAACAGAATTGACTATCTGAACGTTAAGTTTTAGTTTCAGCACAACTGGGTCACCTTTGAGAGAGTGTGAAAGAACAGTGGAGATGGTAGAAGCACACTGTAGGGATGTGTTAGACAGTCACAAGGCATCAATGTAATGTTGCAGTATGTTGAAGATGAGGTGGGGAATATTGTGGATGGACACAAGGCAAAGCAGATCCAGGTAGTTGCATGTTCAATCTGGCAGTCCTTCACTGATAATGGTGTCCAGCCTACGACATGGGGAAAGGCTAGCTGAGAGGTTGTACAGAGGTATCACAAGCAGATAGAATCCCAGTACCCCTTCTTGGCCTTGTGTAACAATCATTGGAAGGTTGACCAGATAGCCACTGACACCTATCCATTGTGGTATGCAGGATGTTTTAATATTAAGCAAGAGCCAGACAATCTTCAACTTCCTCTGGACACAGACATTATTCCTTTCAGTGAAGCCAGCACATTGAAATGCCCAGCCTTTGAACCTCCATCCCATATTATTCATGTGGCAAAGCATCCCAGGCCAAAGGTATGTCGATTCCCAACATCAACTATCTGCTGAATTGTAATATATTTGTCAAGCTACTGAAAAACCCATTGAAGATGAGAAAAAATACAGGGGATGTTACAACAATTTTGATGACCTTGACCTTTGCTATGACCACTACTGCTCCCCTTGCCGGTAACCCCATTGCCACCTTAGCCATGCTATCTGCAACAAATGGCCTTTCTGTATTGCCTTTAACACAATCTCACACAAATATCAACACTCCCTCACCAGCATCCTTGATGCAGCCTGGTTTCAAATTGCTCCTTGGCCTCTACTGTTGTGCTGCCAGCCTCAAATGTCACCTCATCAACCCTTCTTACCTCCATCAAGCCAGCTTCAAACCTTGCCTCGTCAAACCTCCCTACCTCTATTGAGCTGGCTTCAAATGTTGCCCCATCAAACCTCCTTACCTCCATTGAGCCAGCTTTGAACATTGCTTTGTCAAACGTCCCTACCTCTATTGAGCCAGCTTCAAATGTTGCCCAATCAAGCCTGCCTACTTGAACATCACCCTGTCAAGCCTCTCTACTTCTAACATCGGGCAGCCAGCTTCAACCCTCATCCTGTCTAGCCTTTCTACCATTGAGCAGCCAACTCCAAATCCTACCCTCACTACGATTCCCATGTTTATGGTTGTGCAACCAGCCTTGAAGATTACTCTTCCCTCACATGCCTTGCATTCAACTTCACTTGACTATCCCATTGTTGAGCCTATGTCAACTATCAAAAAGTCCAACAATGGCATGCAGCCTGACCAGGATCTCGAATCTCCTCCATCCAAAGCCACTGGAGAGAAGAAGATACCAGCAAAGAAAACAGCAAAAATGTGGCCTAGCAACTCTATGACAGCCAGGTATTTTCCAATGATTAATGACCTTTCGAACATCACTTAAATAAAATCTGGACAGAAACTTGTGTGCAATTGAATGATGTGCCGTGAATGTGGATGGAACTGCACAAGATTTCAAAGAGTATTATGACAATCTCCCTGTGGAGCAAAGACAAGTAAGTACTTTCATTTATTCCATGTATTTGTTTGGACTGACATGTTTTAGTTTTGGGAGGCCCAATCAAAATTGAAGAAGTTGACAATATTGTGTTAGAATGTGCTAGAACTATGTAGACAGATTCCAATGCCAGCATAAATATTTCTAGTCAAAACAAGGGAAACTGAGCGAGTGAATGATTGCCATCAAAGATAAAGTTTGAGTTATGACATACTTACTTAAACTCTTGCCAGGGGTAGAGTTACTAGCACCTGAGTCAGCAACAAGGGTATCATCTACATACATATGACGAGTCAGCCCAAATAGATCATCATTTTTAAATTAGACTTGACCTGTGGTGCCCGATACAGAGATGCTCAACAGTTTCAGGGCAGCAACAATCTGAGACAGCAAGACAGTTGAGCTGGTGATATTTTTGCTTGAGGTTTGAACCATGGTGGGGATGATCAGATGATGTTAGTTTTGCCAAATTCAAAGTCAGTTGCTATTTGGAATCAGCCACAGTTGATATACTATATAGTTGATCAGACCTTTCCATGATCACAGATCTGGCACAAGTGTTGTGTCCATTCTGGCAGACCAAAACCACATACACATTTATTATGGACTGTAACCACATATACATTTATTACAGTATGTTGTTGGTTAGGGTTATCTGATATGAATTGCTATATTTAGATGGTGCCTAAGCTCTTATATCTCAAAAGTTATCTAGAAAATTTGGCCCTGCTTTGAGAAGAAGTGGTTCGAGTGATGGCCATTGACTGTGGAAGTGGAAGGTGCTGAAATCAGTCCTGAAGATTGGAGGCAGAAACTTGGTTTGGCCACCTCAGCCAAGTAAAAGGTAAAGTCAGTATTATTAAAAGTTAGCATTACCTTACGTGTGTTTACAGCAACTAAGGGAATGGTTCCAGAACCAATCCCAGGCCATAAAGCATGTCAAGAGGAATAAGGGCATTTTGCTGACCTTCAACCCAAGAACATCCCATTGTTTGCAATTAACCAAGGCATATGCAGCAAAATACTATGATACAAAGATCAAGCCAATGGTCAATGAGGAACTGGCTGTGATGGATCCCATTGATTGACCACAATATGTGATTGGCATTGTCAAGCAAAATATCAAAAAGGCTTGGGATGCTGAGTCAGAGGAGATTTCAAGTCAAGTCATTGAGGAAACAAAGGATGCTCTGCCCAAGAAACTGTTGACCTCTTCTAGTAGTGTAACTCACTCACCTGAAGACTATGCTTTGTGAGCCAGTTTCTCTATGACAGGTATCTTGGCATTCACATGTGGTCCTGTATATGTAGGGCAATAGCAGATCTCCCTGATGTTATGGAACAGATCAATCACACATTGCAGGGACAGACAGGGTGGGTATGGACCATTCTTGGTGGTGGGCCTAATCCAATGTATCCAGACAGTGTCGTATGTGGGGATTGATTGCTTTTCTTTGTATACTTATTGTTCTCATTTCCTACAGTTTCAACTTTGCCAAGAACTCACTTGGGCACTCATTCAAGGTGTTCCACAACAAATACAATGGTCAGGTCTTAAAACCATTTTTCAACTTCACTACTTCCTGCTTTTGTGAGTTACATACTTGTTTCATTGAATATCTGATTTATTGACCCTGTGAAAAGCACCTGAGGACTGTCTGGCTTGTGCCATCAGACCAGAAGAGACGGTGACCAAGGATGCATTAGCAAACATGGAGATGATAGCATCAAAAATAGAGGATATTCTGTATTCCATGTCAGACTCCGAGGACGAGGATGAAGGGGACAACTTCACAATATTTGATGTCAGTTATAGACCCACAGTTGTTGCCCAATGTGCTGTCCCTGCCAAAGGTCAATCAGGGTGTCACAAACACTGGTGTTATGTCATTCAGCTTGGAAGTACCTTTGATGTCCCAGCCCCTTGAGGTGCCTTCAACGTCCCAGCCCCTTGAGGTACCTTTGATGTTCCAGCCTCTTGTGACTGCATGTGAAGACTTGAATCAGTCAACTTTTGATTTCCAGGTATCCCCCATGCCTTCATAGCTGCCTCCACCAGCGGTAGACATACCTGGCATCCCTCAGACAGATCCATGTGCTGGAAATGGACCTTTTCAAGGCAGTCCCGCACCGTTTTGGTCAGCTCCCACGCCCTCCACATCAGAAACATTTGTCTTCCCAGCTCAAATTCCTCTTGCCACATCAGACACATCTGTTGTGCTGGTGTAGTGTGAACAGCCATCCCTTGCACGCAATCCCACTGGTCCACATTTGGAGATGCCTGACAACAAAGAATGGACTGACCTCCTTGCAGGATTGAAAAAACAACATGTTGCACCTGTGGCCAACTCGCAAGCTCATTGACCAAAGAAGAAGGGTTATCAAACAAAATCCACTGTTCAAATTCAGCCAAGTGTTTGAAAGGAAACTCTGAAAAAAAAAACAACCATACTTGGAAAGCATGTTTGCAAGACTGTGGACGCTGATAGGAATCCACTGAAGGCCAATGTGAATAAGAAATCCATGGCTCGCAAGAAGGAAAATAGGAAGGAGAACACTTGGTAGGTTATCTATCCTATCCATTTACACTAACAGTGGAGACTCAAACTCAAGTTTCACAGTGCAAAGAAATAAGTTTGATTGGTGACGTTAAAGTTGGCAGGTCTTCTTGGACGTTTTGGCATTTGTACAGCTTGTACTGGAGTTTATTTACAAAATGTCATGACAACAGGAAACAATGAGCAACGTAGGGTAGTATATTGATAGAGATGTCAAATGGTTATTCTATTTGGCTGGAAATGAGATTTCTTATCAAGAAATATAAAATGAAACAAAGAATGTCATTTGGTGTTATTTTATTCCTGGAAAAGAGATTTCTTATCAAGAAATAGAAAAGAATGAAAAGAACAAAGGTAGAATGTCATTTGGCATGGTCATGACAACAGGAAACAGGTACTACATAGGGTAGTATAAGTGTATGACTGTCAAGTGCAAATGGCATAGATAGATATGTCAATTGGTTGTTTTATTCCTGGAAAATAAATTTGTTGTCAAGAAATATAAATCAGAAGGGATTGCTTTTTGGCATGACACTCGAGATTTGTTATTTGGTTATGTCTTTCATGGAAAGAAATTTGTCGTTTTTTATTCATGGAAAGGAAATAGAAAAAATCAAATTGATTAGTAGTTGAGGGAATCGTGGTATGGGATGCTACAATACAGAGGGGGTTGTTTTTGCTAGTGTTGTGAAGTTCAGTTCACAAAACTGCAAAAAAGACAGAACTAGACTGAACTGAACTGCAGTTCAGTTCTTTTCAGGTTCAGGTTTTTTTACTTTGAAAGATGCAAAACTGCAGTTCATAAACCGGTTTAAACCAGTCTTTTGTGTATCCTTATAATCTCTTGGGTTTCCCTAATTTTTCATGTATTTTTATGACTTTTTTCTAAATTTTTGTTTTCTAGATTTTCATTAATATTGGCTGCAGCAGATCTGATATTGATTTTAACATGTTGAAATGCTCTCCAAAACCTTGTGCCCAGAGCATTTCATCATGTGCACCATTACATTGTGTGTTGGAAACCTCTAGCACATGCAGTTGAAGGTCCAATTTCAGCAGTTTTAAGCCAAAAAGACCAGTTTAGACCAGTTCTAGAACTGGTTTCAACCGGTTTATACCAGTTCAGTTCACAGTTCTGGACCTCTGGCATGGTCCAGAACCGGTTCCAGTTCATGGTTCTGCCAAAATATGGTCAAAAAACTGAACTGAACTGAACTTCACAACACTAGTCTTTGCTAGTGGATACACATTAATACAGCTATCCAAGGTTAGGATAGTATTGTTTTATTCATATGTTATTCTGTAATTCATAGAAAATTTATTTTTCAGAAGTGTAAATACATGGAATGGAATGATCAAAATATTTGACGTACATTTGACGTACTATCCCCTCCTGCACAGTCGGCAGGCCCTCCAAGTCGGCATCCTCTGATATATTGATAATGCTTGTACTTAGTCTCAAATTTTTGTCGTGTATACTCTTAAGTCACTTACTTTAGGCTGATCAAGCTTGAATGGAGAGGGAAAAGGAAAAACTGGTTGAGTCCCGTCTTGACAACGATTTTCACGATTGTCACTTCATAGTCACCTTGCTGGAGTAAAATCATCAAATTTTTGATTGCTAATGCTCACCATGGTGATTTCCAGCATTTGCAAAGAGAAAATCAATCAGGCTATCAAATTGGCAAGCCATCAGGTGGAGTGACAATCTGTGACCTGCCGACTTGGGGGGCCTGCCAACTGCGCAGGAGGGGATAGTATGTATGATGTACAATCAGTCAAGGCACATCAGAGGGGCATGACTATTAATAAACCTAGGCACAGATTTTGAAGTGAGATTCAGGTACAACTGCGCACAGACCTGAGAGTAAAGGTGGGATGTAGCAAAGGCGGGTGGGCAGGGGAGCACCTACTGCTGGGGCTGGTCAGGTGCAACAAGCGCATGAGGTGGCCCCAGGGTGCTATTTGGTGCTGGTTGGATTAAGTTACGTGCTCTGTAAATGAGAGGCCCTAATACATTAGCCTAGTCTTGTACTGAGAAGGATGTAATATATCAAACTGACTGTATAGCCTGCTTGAGACTTGAGAGGACCACTCCTCATGTTTTTAGTTGAGTTATTGTTCTGTTATATCTATCTTTTACTATCCTAATTCAAGTTGATCAAATTTGGATCCTTTCTGTATTTCATTTCACTTGCATAACAAGATGACAAGGTGAGGACCATCAAACTTCTTTTTCCTGTGACTGGGTCCAATTTACAGGACTTCTTGAGATCAATCCAAACTTCAAGAGTCCAAGAATCAAAAAATAAATTTGTGGATGATATATATACTATCCAATCACAACACAAGGAGGATACTGTTCAAAATAATCCTCATGGTTACAAGCCCCCAAAAAACTGGCAATGATATCAGACCAGAAGTGGGAGGTGCATCTCTTTATGCACACAAGTCACATGATCATGTCCAACCCTGCTCACTATCAGTATTGGTAAGGTCCACCCCTTTCATCAGCGGGCCGGCTTTAATAATACAATTGTTGATACTAGGGATGCTCAAAGTTGAGACTTAAGCTGCTTAAGCTTGGCTGAAGCTCAGTCACATCAAGTAACAGTGTGACATAAGGTGACCACACACAGATTTTGCAAGTTCCTTGAGAAATCTACTTCATACCAACGTGTTACCTACCTTCCTCTACATCCATTCTTTTGATAACACACTCCTTTATATTCTACTATACATGAGCCAAAAAAAGAAGTCCAAGAGCTTTCCTCCTGTCGCATAGAGTGCTAATGAGAGTGCTCTGACTTGTGATCTTATCACACAAGTTGAACAAACCAAAAATCACAAAGTCATTGTGGGCAAGCTCAAGAACGCAGTGAGTGCAGGTAATTTACCTATTCTCCTGCCATTTAACCTTCTGGGCAACCTGTTAGAACACCAGCAAAGACCACAAGATACAAGCCTATAAACAGATTGCAGAGAAGATTCTGCTAGATATGTTCCAAGTGGATCTGGGTACAGCTGCATCACGAGTTAAGAGTAAATGGAAAAGGTGAGTCAAGTACCTCTTTCAGTCATTTCCTTCTCTTATTTTCATACTCTAGCCTTTGAAAATTGTACTCAACTCATGCAAAGTGTCTTCACCACACTGGAGAAGGAGTACGGGATGATAGCAGCCAGGGACAGGAGGAATTTGCACTGTGTGTAATTCTGCCAGAAGGACCAGATCATACCACATCTTTGGATGCTAAGAACAGCTGAGGTATGTATTTTCAGTACTTCATATTGACCACTGCTTTTTAATCAGGAAGCTAGATGAGATTTTACACAATTTTGAGTTCTTTGCGATCCTGCACCGTTTCCTTTTGACTTGCGCCAACATCACCCCCATTGCAATCACTACAGGCACAGGACCGACTGGCTGAAAGACTGTCTATTACCAACCCCTCAACACTCAGACATCTGCCACTCCCGATCTATCTATAGACAAGACCATTCCACCAGCCACACCAGACTTTGAGGAGGATCCGGATGCCCATATCAACCCCATCCTTTGTGCATTGAGTGCTGTCCAGCCTGTCACCACATCCATCACCTCTCAAGCTGGCAAGGATAGGGAGAAATCTCAAGCTTGTCGGAATTTTCCGCCGGACTTGAAAATCATATTGGATTGGCTTGATTGGCTTGCAATTGGCAAGCTGGTTCGCAA
>JAGGAS010000192.1:0-10089 GCA_017657355.1 Termitomyces sp. K1Ac | reverse complement strand
GGTATTGACCTGGCGCGCTCTACCACTGAGCTAAAGGGGACTTGTTTCTATAGCATCATGCCATCCCTTTGGTCAGTGAATAGATGCCTAAAATTTGGCCCTTAGAATTATCCCAAGCTCATCAGTGCGTATATATAAAAATGTATGTGTGTGTACCAACAGTCAGCCATTGAGCCTGTTGTTTAACCACCTAATCTATTGTTTCTAACCCAATACTCAATGTTTCTTATGTACACCTATCCTTTTACTGGTAACAGGCCATCATTGCAGTCCTTGATTTGATTGAGCTGCTTTCTAAGCATATCTTCTAATTCCTTAACTTGTTGTTTCTAACTTAATATATAATATTTATTATGTATACCTATCCTATTACTGGTGGCAGGCCACCGTCGCAGCTCTTGATTTGATCAAGCTGCTTCTTAAGCCCTGTTTTCTAACTCTTTAATCATTAGTTTCTAACTTGATATGCAATATTTATTATGTACACCTATCATAAGTTATACAAAATAAGATCAAAATAAAAAAGAGATGCTGGTAACAGTTTAGATATATTTGGACTCATTGATATAGGGATTTAATTATTAAATTGCTTATTCATAAAAAGAATTCTTTGCAACAACCTTAAAGTAGTAGAATACATGTACAGTGTTAGAGTAGATGATTTTATTATATGCTAGTTAATTAGTGCTGACAAGGCATTAAGAATGTTGTTTATAAGACCATTTTATGAGAAAGTGCATGAATGTCTGTACTTGGGTGTAACACTGCTTACATGAATATCACATAGATAAAGAGGCTCACTCATGCAGTGGCTTCATAAAAAATACAAAAAAGAAACTACAGAGACAATTTTCTCTTCTTAGAATGTGTATTTCTAGCAATCATTGCACTGTCTCCATTGTTACTAGTCTCAGCTGCAGCACTTAAGGTTGCAGTAGTAGTAATGACAGGGCAAGAGAACATAGGCTTGCTTATGATTCTCGATTTCTTTTCCAGATTCTTTCTTGTGCTAGGATTGCATAAACGTCCTCTTCTGCCAGTATTTTGCTAAAGATGGCTCAGATTGAGATAAACATAAAAAAAGAACAAAACTTACTTTTTGAGGACGCCTCACTTTGGTCAAAACTTGTTGAACTTTAAAGTGGTCACACATATTAGAGAGTGATTTTTTAAACTGAGCTGGACTTATTGCTGTTTGATACTTTATTAGGGTAATATCTACAAATTCTTTTGAAAAAAAAAATAACTCAGCAATTGAGTATATAGATATATATGCCTTTGGACCAGTAGTATACAGAGAAGGAGGCTGCATAGTAATTATAGTAAAAGCGTCTAAAGGCTTTCCAAAATATAAAACTGATAGCCACTTGAAACTCTTGTCACATATTTTGAAAGAATAAGTATATAGTTGTCCTGAGAGCAATTTTTTTTTGTTGAATTCCTAATGATGAGGAAAAATAAGTGCATGCTTTAACATGTTTAAGATCAAAAAAACCAAAATTGCTGCATAGATTAAAGAGCTCTGCAAAGACACGTGACCATGTTCTTCTGAAGATGTGAATATGTGAAGATACATAATTTTAATCAGATGTGGTATTAAACACAAAGGGATTGGTGCTATTTGTGATGACATCACATGTTTGGAAAAAAAATTTCAAGAGCCAGGTTTTCATATATAGAGAAATGCCATTTTTAAACCGATTATGAAATGCATCATCAGAACAGATCATACATGCAGGAGTTTCAAGATGAATGGCATGCAAATAGAGGTAATTGTTGGCAAGATGTCTTTCAAATCCACCAAAGGTGAGGCTTGCACTGGAAGCCATAGTTTTGACAATAGAAGTGAGGTGTCTTAGCCTTTTATCATTGACAGATTTGTGCCATAGGTCAAGGTTTATTGACCATTTTTTAACCTCAAGAATACAATCAGAACTATCTGAGTACTTGAACCACATGAGATTTCAATGCTGTACAAATATAAGTCTTGTGAATTGATGGATAATGAAGTTCACATTTTTAAGTTTATTTTCAGATCATCTGAATTTCACAAGATGGGAGAGCTGATGATATGCATTCAAATTAAGCAAGCAAAATTGCAAACTACAAAAGCAGTTTTGCTAGAAATGAGAGCAGCAAATATATTGATCAGCTGATTGCTCTCCAAAGAGCCAAGTTTAATGAATGTTTCAGGCATTCAAAATGAACAGAAACGATTCACTTTACTTTTATTGTTGTTAAAACTAGGACCATCTAAAGCAAGGATTTCAAAGAGACTCTGTTTGTGCATTTGAACTACGTTAGCTTCCAGTCTAAAATTAAACGCTATACAATGCTTTTTTATTTATCAGTCATAGAATTCACAATGCAGAGGGGGAAAAAAATACATGACTAGCAATGACTGCTAAGCATTTTTCGTAAACTACAACATGAAGAGGTCTTGAAGTAAGACCTTGCTTGACTAGATACTCTCAAGGTTGTTTCTTGGATCGTGACAAGTTATAGATATTGGTAACAAAGTTGGAATTTCCTTGCTCAGGTTCTGAAGTGTATCCTAGCAACATAGTTGTAGATGTCGTGGTATAAGCTTGTTCTTTGGTTTCCTCAGCAAAAACACGAGGGAAAATGAAAAGATGAGCTGTATTAAACTATAGGTAAAGATGAGAAATCAAACACGAGGTACTGAAACATGCTAAAAGAATTCTCTCCAGTCTTTTCAAATTCACTGTTGATCCATTGAAGTATTCTATACCACCAGATCTTGGTTTCTGGATCCTCAGGCATCATCTGAGTTCAAAGTTGGACAGTTTAAAAAGCCACATTAGTACAATGGCACATCAAAGCAAGCAAATAAAGCAACAGCAAGCATAGAAAAAGATAGGAGGGACAGAAAATGAAAAAATAAAGTTAGAGCTAGCTATTGATATTCAAATAGTGGTCAGTTAACAATAGAGAAAAAAATACTACCTACAATTCAATGGAAATAATCTATCAAAAAGAATGTCTTTTTCTTTGCAATAGAAATAAGCATAAACCATTGCTGAAAGATTAGATACAAGTTTTACAGAAGAAAGAATAAAACATTGAAGCATAAGCTATTGCTTATAATAATTAATGTTGTCAAACTGTGTAGAAGATAACCTCAGGACTTGAGAGATAATTTTAAGAAGTATGGAGCAATGTCAAATGAGATATACAAGGCCTCGCCAAAAGTCTTGATGCTAGTTATTGTTGCATTTTGTAGCAATGTTGCAATTGTAGTTGTATGTAGAGAGGAGGTCAGGACACCAACAAGAGTAGCAGCCATAAAAGTTAGACTTTGTAGTGAGATTGAGATGGAACTGGTTTTGATAGTGTGTATCTCATTCTTGGATGCGCAGAGAACAACCCAGTAGATCAAATTGAGGTTCTTCAAAGCCAAGTTTCACATCAAGCACTATGTGGGCCATGTATAGCCCTTTAACTGTGTGAACTTTACTAGACAAGTAGGTAGTAAATGCTTCAAAAGTTCTGTGTTCACTAAAAACATGAATGAAGATAGATGGATAGAGGTGGGCGTAGTTAAACTTTTTGAAATCCTCATTGTTGTTACATTAAGAGAGGCATCCTTAATATTAATGACCTTATCAAACCTCAAAGACGATGTGGAAGCTCTTATAGAAGAAATAAATGAAGTAGCAGAAGGAGTATAAAAAAAGTTTCTTGAAATAGACAACAAAGAAGGAGAGGTACCACTCGAAGAAGCAAGGAAGGATCTTTCAGAAGAGGATAAGCTAAACACCATAGGTGCAGAATTGAAGGTGATGCAAGACTTAGGCTTATTGTGTTGGTGTTTCCTTTTGAGATGGGTCCTTCCTATCAATGAGGAAGGTAGCAGGTCTAGAACATGATCAGATATTGGTAAGATGCTCTAAAAAAATCATTATAGAAAGATGGTGGCATAGCATATTAAGAAGAATATGCACAAACCCATGCTTGGATATCATGGGTAGGTAAAGACTGCGGCAATCTGCTTTTTCATGACAGTCCTTTGCAAGACAAGAAAATGCAAATGTTTTCTGATCACAGTGAAGCATAAATATATTGCCCAAAAAACTAAGTATTTGAAAAAGAATAAATTTATAAAAGAAAGACATATCTATGGTTTGAAAAGCAATCTCAATGTCTTCATTATGAATATCAAAATAGGACAGTAATTCTGCTTTTCTATTGTATAAGTTTGAACATATGGAGCATATAGTGCTGAAATGATGGTCATAAAAGCATAGTAAATGTGAAAGTATACTTATTAGCCAGCTCAATATTTGCTTATGCTGAACGAAGAAGATGAAGAAAAGAGAGAGGAAGAAAGAAAGAGAAGAGGACAAAGAAAAAAAGTGGAAATCAGAAAATTATAAAAGGACTTTATTTATGATATCATAGCTTTTGTGAGTAACCATATTTAAAAGTCAAAGAAATAAATAGGTATAAAATCATATTCACATGTCATAAAAGAGATATTGATAGCGCTTCTATTGATTGAATAATTTGCTTATTAAATGGCTCTGAATAATCCTAGTATGAAGGATGCTGAGGAACTAATATATCACTCTCAATTTTCTTGTCATTCTTTTTTTTAAAAAAACTCTAGATGTTACAAACAGATACTCAAGCTTGAATGCCATATTCTCTCTCCCACTTCTTTGAAGTCCTCTTGGTGTTTATGTCATGACCGGTCACTTTTCCTCAACATTCTCTCATTAACCACTTTGTTCACCCTCAGAAACTGTCAGGATTTACTATCATATTTTTGATCATTAGCCTACTCTAACATTCCTCTTCTATATTGGATCACACTTCTTTGTTTTAGGCTCTTTCATGATCACATTCACTAGCTCTCCATTCATCTGCCTTCTCTTTCCATTCATCTGTCAGACCTTCATTCATCCACTTTCTTCCTCTATTCATCTGCCTTCTTTCTCCATTCATTTGTCAGGCCTCCATTCATCTGCCTTTTCCCTCTATTCATCTGGTCAGGCCTTCATTCATCTACCATCTCCCTTCAATCATCCACCTTCTCCCTTCATTCGTCTGTCAAGCCTTCTCCCTATCTTAGACATTCATCTGTTAAGCCCTCTTCCTATCTTAGACTTGTTTTAGATTATGTCTTGGCTTCCTCTTTAGATAGTAGCCCCGTCTATATCAGCTTCCTTAGTCTGTAGCTACAACTCCAGCCTTGACATTAACTGACTTTCTTACTTGTGTTCTTTTGTTATCTAACTTTTTCTCAATCTATCACTCATTTTCATCTATTAGTTTCTCAGTCTTTTTCCTCTTTAACACCATCTACATATTTGCTATTAGCATCACTTCCACCAAAGTGGTATTTGCTTTTGGAGAAGCTCCTTCTAAGACTGTGGTCTTGACAAATGTCAAGGCTACCACCACTGACATCGGCTATGATAGTAGTTTGTATATTCTCCACCTCATTTCTGTCCCCCTCTATTCTAGCCTCATTAGAAAGTGGTAGGATGGCACCAGTAATCTCATAGAGTGCTCCCTTATTTCTGTCCCCCTCTACTTTAGCTTTATTGGAAAATATTAAAGTGGCACCAGTATCTTATAAGGTTGATCTTGGATGTATTCATATGCTCCAATACTATCCTTCTTCACTTCAGCCTTCTTGAAAGGTGACAGAGTGGCACCAGTACTTGTAGAGTTGACCCTTGCACTTTCTTCATATTGGTTATTGCAAGTACACATCAGCACTCACTTTGAACACTCTCATGGCTTTTCCTCATCTCTCCACTTTCCAAAACTCCTCCTTACACCTCTAAAACTTCAGAAACACTGCACCACACATTGCATTTCAAGGGCTCAATGCTTGAAGGGAGAGTACTGTTATGACCTGTCACTTTTCCCCAACATTCTCTTATTAACCACTTTGTTCACCCTCAGAAACTGTCAGAATTTACTATCATGTCTTTGATCATCAGCCTGCCCTAACATTCTCTCTCTATATTGGATTACACTCTTCTGTTTTAGGCCCTTTCATGATCATATTCATTGGCCCTCCATTCATTTGCCTTCTCCTTCCATTCATCTGTCAGGCCTCCATTCATCCACCTTCTCCCTTCATTCATCTGCTTTCTTCCTCCATTCATCTGTCAGGCCTCCATTCATCTGCCTTCTCCCTCCATTCATCTGATCAGGCCTCTATTCATCTGGTCAGACCTCCATTTATCCATCATCTCCCTCCATTTATCCACTATCTTCTTCCATTCATCTGCCTTCTTCCTCTATTCATCTGTCAGGCCTTCTATTCATTCGCCTTCTTCCTTCATTCATCTGTCAGGCCTTCTCTTTACATTTATTTGTTAGGCCTTCTCCTTATCTTAGACATTCATCTGTTAGGCCCTCTTTCTATTTTAGACCTGTCTTAAATTATGTCTTGGCTTCCTCTTTAGGTAGTAGCTTATATTTATATAAGCTTCTTTAGTTTGTAGCTACAACTCCAGCCTTGACATTAACTGACTTTCTTACTTGTGTTCTTTTGTTATCTAACTTTCTCTCAATCTATCATTTCTTCTCATCTATTAGTTTCTTAGTCTTTTCCCTCTTCAACACCATCTACATACTTACTGTTAGCATCACTTCCACCAAGGTGATATTTGCTCTTAAAGAAGCTCCCTTTAAGACTGTGGTCTTGACAGTTTACTTCTATATATACAATATGTCTATTACTTTTTGTATTTCAATACACTTAAGCTTGGATTTCATTTTTGCTCTACTCACAGTCATACGTTTTCCTATATCATCAACATTACTTGCAGTAAGTCCTTATTTACACCAATTTTTAAGGCCACATATTGAAGTTGTACGTCTATTAGCTTTTTTAATGTCGACCACCACCATCCAACTCTGGTGCCACTTTAGAGCTCTCAATAATCCTTCCATTTATAATCAAATCCAAGCCAATGCACTTGCAAGCCTTGCTCAAACGATTCAGAGGTATCACAACATTGTAAAAACTGTCAATACATAACATTTTTTGTAGAGGTAAGCTCTGTCTTTGTTTCTATAGCTTCTAACTGTAGTGATTATTATAGAACATATGAGCATAGGAACAGCCAAAGCTACTATTACACACTCAAAGCCTTTATTTAATAGTGGCAATGTTCTCATCACGACTTTTCACGTTAAGAGGAGGATTTTGTATGACAAGGTTTGGAGCTACAGCAGAGGAGAAGTGCAGCACGAATGGTAGGCAAGACAATGTACTATGAAGCATAAGATATATGCTCAGAGGATAAGGAGACATGTATTCAATTGGAGGAGGGAGGAACTGGTACATCTCTATCATTTTCTTTTTTGCATAGTCTGACTTGTGCCAATATAAAGTTTGAAGAGGCACAAGTATTTTTGGACAATTTTCAAACATCTTTCTATATTTTTTAGTATGTATATCTTTTCTTCTTTTTATTAATGGGCCTGGAATTTTGATATTAATGTTTGAATACACTACTTATTGGATCTTACTATATTAATACCATTTTCTTTGTATGCGTTAGATCATCCAGTGCACAAAACTATTTATGTTTATATCTATTTAGTTGTAGCATTATTTAGCTTGAAAACTAATTTACATTCTGTCAGTGCAGAACACATTCAGACTTAGCCTGACCTGCAAATTGGAATGAGAGTTTAAACATATATTGAAATATGTATACAGTCTTGTAGTGGATGATTTGATTACTTCCTTATGACCTGTTCTATTAGTTATTAACTATAAAATAAAGAACAGGACTCAGTCTTCTCAATGCATAATTTAAATAATGATGAAAAGATATTATGTCAAGAACTATTCCAAAGCTGTGACATTCTAACAATTTCATACAAATTAAGGGACTTTGTGACAAGTTACTGTCAAATAGAAATGATATAGAAGCAATCCGTCTTTGAAATAAATACTTGCAAATTTTGCTTATACTTGTAGCCATGGGACTTTGATTATATATTTGCTTATTCAGCATAAAAAAGGTATCTTTTGATGTTACATAAACATCTATATATTAGATAATAAATACTTGGCTTTTTAAATATATTTAATTCTTTTAACAAGATCATTGTCAAATTTTGACCTTCATGCAGCAGGCGCTTACTGTTTTAAGATCTTTGAATGCATTGGAGAAGTCAGTGTCACTTTATAGCAGAGGAGAGTTTAGACAAATTTTGCATCTTACTAATCATTTTCTCAGTAAAATGCAGGCTTATTTTTTCCTTCTATTAACAGTTTTAAAGGAATTTATGAATGAAGATTATGAGTTTGATGATGAGAATCATGTAGATAGTCAATTTCCTTGAAAATATCAACACATATATTCACTGATTTTACACTTGTTTAAGATGGTTTCCTTCAACTTGAGTTTGCTTTGGAGAAAGATTATTATGAAGATCTACAGGAGGATTATTTAAATGAAGAAGATAAGGAAGATGACATAGGAGGAGAAGAAGCGGAAGACAAGAAGGAAAAGAAGGAGGAGAACAAGGAGAGGCAGGAGAATGAGATATATGAGGTGGATAGCGGTGATACAAATCAACAACACTTTGAGAATGATGATGGTGATTTAGACTAAAATGGAAGTGTAAGTATTCATATTATATGAATTTATTAGTCAATTAAATTGAATAATCAGTTTATTGCTCATAAGCTTGCAAGTATTTGGTCTGATTCATCTAGTTCTAAGTATTATGCCTTTTTCTTCATCTTCCACATCATTAAGTTAAGCTAAAAGCAATGAGCTTCTCAAAGATGGGGATGAAGGGTTGAGATGTCTGTTAATTAGTTATCATTTCATTTCTATTAATCACTTGACAAGTCTCCTTTCAACATGTATATTTTAAAACTCATTTAATTAAAAACACTTACTGGAGGAACTTTTGCAAAACATGAAAGAATGGATGAATATAATTAATATATTAAAAGAGATTGACTTTGAAAGTGATATATTTTAATGTCTCTTGAAAAAAGAAAAGGTATGTGATAATTAGTGGTATACTTTTGCATATAGTCTACATCTTAAAGTTTCAAATTGTGTAAAATAAAATGACAAAAAATCAAAAGTTAAAATATTTAAGAAAAATCTGCATATATATGATAAATTTAGAAAATATGAACAAGGAAGATACTAGAAATGTAGAATTGCAAAAAGGGTTTAACAAGAAATATTAAAAGAAGACGACTGCATAAAATAAAATGACAAAAAAGCAAAGATTAAAATATTTAAGAGAAATCTGCATATATGTGATAAATTTAGAAAACATGAACAAGGAAGATACTAGAAATGTAGAATTGCAAAAAAGGTTTAACAAGAAATATTAAAAGAAGATGACTGCATAAAATTATGTTTTGAGATTATATAATAAAGTGGGCATTCTTTGTTAAATCATAGTTTAATGTTAATACCTTCTTAGTTTGACGCTATTGTGTCACCAGATGTTACTAGATCTGACTTAATCTACTTTTTCTGACTTCAAGTTTAAACAGTCAACAACATTTGAATCCATATTAAATTTTTTGATAGAGCAGTTGAAGACAAAGATAGATAGTTTAAGATTGAATATTTCAATCACTCAATGCCTACTTTAAAAACATATAGAAAAGGTCAGCAACTTTTATAGATCGACTTTTTGACGTGTTGCATTTGGTTAATGTTAAAAATTGGATGAACAAGTTTTTAGATGCAAATCCTGCAAAAAACTTTGCACACTTTTAGAAGTAGATACAACAAATAGTAGTTGAACTCTCATATAATAGAATTACACAATTTTTTGAACAAAAGTATTTCTGTTTTCTTAGTGCATGCCAGCAGTTAAGAAAAATAAAGAAAAATGATTTTTTTTAAAAAAAGGATACTAATTAAATTCATTATGATTGAACTTGAATTTGAATCTGAAGACACTATATTAATTAAAAATAATCATAATTCTACAATTTTTTGAACAAAAGTATTTCTGTCTTCTTAGTGCATGTCAGCAGTTAAGAAAAATAAAGAAAAATGATTTTTTTTAAAAAAAGGATACTAATTAAATTCATTATGATTGAACTTG
>JAGGAS010000190.1:0-10156 GCA_017657355.1 Termitomyces sp. K1Ac | reverse complement strand
CACAGTGGACCGATGTGGTGACGGTGGGCGAGGAGGGAAGGAAACCGGTGTTGGACGGACATCCAATCATCATTTATAACAGTGTATGCGAGATTCTTGCCAAGGTAAGATAAACATGATCAGAACATCTGGAATTAGGCGATGTCCGACTGACCCGGACGTGCCGACTCGTAGCTTCCTGCAGTCACGGGCAATCCAGCGCGTGGCGAGAATTCATGATATGACAGAGGCAGAGCTGCAGAACTTGTGCGAGCATCTTCACAGTTCTCCCGCAGGGAAAGAAATTTGCCGATATGTGCCGTAAAATTGAACAGTTGTAATAACACTTACAGTGGAGGCAAATTTCTATGTACAAGGCTCATAAGGCTGTGGTTTCTGTCGGGAACAATATCACGAAAATAGACAAGGATAGTTCAACTGAATGATCAAGATGAACCAAGCACCTGTAAAGTACAGTGTGGTGTACAATGTGGAAAAGTTCATCCCCACGCGGGTCAAAGATAGATGCTTCTGTGAACCACATGTTCCAGCTTTAACATAAAAGGATACGCGAAACACAACCGTGTGTATGTACTTGGACGGATATGATCGTTAAAAATTCGCATGCTATGGAAGTTAAGTCCATGTATGTACCATATAGCCACCAATCGGCTGAGCAATGGGTGTATCAAAGATATACCCACGAATGAACTGTTAAAATCGAAATTAACAAATAACCCCACTCACTGCACCGAACACGGACAGAGATGAACAGCCCATGTCGCCATTAGGATGAAGGGGGAAACTCGCACAGATTTCGTCTCTTGTCAATTGTGGAAGACCAAAATAATGAGGTTGAGATCAGAAAATAATCTATGCACCAGCGTTGATATCTCTCCACGCCGATATCAACGTCTCCGTAACAGTTGGTGGTACGTCGAAACGACCGCGTTTTGAGTTACCGTTGTCATCTTCCGTAAGTTCTCGTTTCCGTTTTGTCGCCAGGAAATGAAGGTATTCTAAGCTATACTTTGGCTTTGTTGGTCGAGCGATGTCAATTGGGGGCGCCGGAAACCAAAGGACTTCATTTGTCGTCGGATCACGGTCAAAGTGCTTGGCTGATAATGGAATCAGAAGGGATCGCATCACACTTCATCCGTGGCGTAAAGATATACGCACCGGTCTCAGCAGGCAATTTTTCCGTATGAGCGCCAACAGCAAGAGCGCCTGCGGCAGTCAATACTGATCTATCAGGGCCTGGCGGTCTTGATGGCTGTGTTGGTTGTAAGTGGGGTAGACTCGGTAGAGCGGCAGATGGTTGTGCGCTTTGAGAGCTTGCGCCAGCATAGCCTCTTGTCCCGGCATGATCATCTGCTGTACTCTTCCTCGTTCTGAGATTTCTACCGTTTGTCGGATTTTCTGCTGGATTATCACTCGCGGTGGGTTCGGCCGTTTCAGCAGCCACGAGCCCACCAGGACCCTTGGCGCCTCGCCCAACGAAAGGGCTTGGGAATTGGCTCGGAGAAACAAGTCGCTCGAACGGATATATCGGCATGAACTCTGTGCTTTTCCGAACTTCCTCAGGCACACATGAATTCCAGTTTTTAATTTTGACGAAGATGCGGTCGCGATCGTTGTATCGTGAATCGCAGACGTATAGCGGCCATCCAAGGTGCCAGTAAGGCGGACGAGGACGGCCACGAATATGGCGCGCGGTGAACTGGCAAGCGATTTTCTCAATGATATCTTCCACGGGATGATCAGCAAAATGACCTTTTTCAATCATCCATCACTTCATATCCATGGAAAGGGAGACTGAATTTGAACATACTCGTCTTAAAGACCTCTCCTTCCCAAAACATCCTATTCGGTGGATGAAACGTCTGATTGAACAATCAACTCCTGTGGAAGTAGGCGACTTATAATAGAAACATGAGCAACTGACCTGCTCTGGCCGATAGTACCAGGAAACTGTCAAACCCGGCTGGCCCTTTTTGGCACTATTAAAAACACACGGTCAAACAACGCCTACAAAAAGAGGGGAACATATATGATCTTACGGTTCATCAGAAACCCAAGTTCTGAACACTTGAGCGACAATCGGTCGACTGGGATCATCAGGGTTACTTAGATGTACCCAGTCGCCGAGCTTCAAAGTCCAGCCCTTGTAATGTACTTCATCCATGAAGGTTCTATCTTTGCTCAGAACCCGATGTGTCGTAACACCACCCACACCAGGTGCGTCCCCTCCGCCGTGGACGGGTTTGACGTTCCCAGGCCCAGCACGGCATGCCGCAAAGTTTGTGGTTGTGTGATATGGTGGACCGGGAGGAGGATCAATGGAGAGGAGTGCCTGATAAAACCTCTGATCGTGATACATGATGTTATCGAGATAGAAGCATTGATCAATCATGTCACCAAATATAACATACCTGAAGTAAGAGTGTGCGACCATAGAGCTCAGGACTTGCTTTGTGCCAGCGACGAGCCTTCTCAAAAAGGCGAGCCATATCTTGATCAAACTCCTTGGAGGTCTGGTAAACTTTGGAGCGAAGGCGGTTCTAAGACGATTTTAGAATCCACTAGAAGCCCGTTATTTGACATACGATCCAACTTACTTCGATGGCTTTGAAGGACAGCGGCGACTACGGAAAGGTTAAGTCATACCTAACAGTGGCAAACGAAAACACGAAGTCACGTTGTGTGATAGGTAAGGGATTGTAGACTCTTCTGGTACAACCTCAAGTGCTGTAGCAAGCCTATTTCCACTGCAAGGATCGCTCATGAGACAAAAGACTTTACAACAAAGGTAATGGCTCTTACATGACATCTTTATAGCTCTTTACTGCTTGTAGAATCTCAAAAAGACGTTCCTGTGCATTTCAAATTAGTTTGTTGCTGAAGTTTCGAAGGAGACTGATTTACCTGGCTAACATTCTCAGACCACCCTTCTTCACCGAAACCAGGCCAAGGAGGGAGACCTTTCTCAAGCTGCTTGACGATATCTTCGCTCTCTTGGTCACGAAGAATTGCTGCTGGCACATCGTGGACACCTCCGTCGTCCGACATGATATCAACATCCATGTCAGGCGAAAGACGTGATTTGGGGCGAATGGGAACGGGTTTGGCGTATGTAGGTTGAATCGTGCTTGTACTCGTCGTTGGTACTGGTGTGCTTCGTGCTGCGGGTGTCACGATGCGAGGATGAGTCAGAGCTGGCGCTGGTGTGGGCACGGTTGCTGGTGCTGATGCTGGCGTGGGTGCGGCCGATGTGGAAGCAGCAGATGATGATTCTTCTTCAGTGGGTTTATGTACTTTCTGTGCAGATGATGGTGGGGGTGAATCTCGTGTAGGTGGCAGAACTAACTTCTTTTTCCACTCGGTCTCTAACAGCGTCTATATAGAGATAAATGGAGATTACAAGTAGTTTTTGAGCGACTCACTTTTAGTGCTTTCGCGTCAGACGCAATTTGACTTGTGGATTCGTTGTAAAATAAAGCATTCCAGAAGACGAGCGATAAATCAGTATACACGTCTGTTGTTTCTTTGTATCTGCCTTTTTCAACACCGCTTTTGATGGCATTTAGACATCTAGGCTCCGGTATTATCTGATTCAATTAATCAGCATTATTCGACGTCAAATGATGTCGACACGAACCTCATAATACTGTGGCCAGTCTGTTCTGTCGACCAACTCCAGAAACATTCCTGCAAGTTGACGTTTTCCCTTTGTCGCCGTTGCCGAAAGTATTGAGTTTATCACCTCCAAAACGGCTACACTCTGAGCAGGCGTGATAGGCATCGTAGGCGGCAGTCCCGACGGGGAGAAAGTACTGTACTTTGGCAAAGGGTCACACGAAAATCACGAGAAACGTTCAACCCTTACGTAACAAGCGCGTTTTTGACGCGCTTCCCTTCCTTGTCAATTTTTTCCTTTGCAGAATCAATCACGGAATATCATAATCATAAGTCATCAAAACAGTACGTAACTTATACATTATCATCTATATGTCATCAGGAAAACAGTGCGTTAACTCTAACGCCGACTGGATAGCAAGACACCGACGATCGATAAATACTCGTTGGTGCAGATATACTCAGTCCTCTGCAGTGAAGAACAGGAAGCATCGCGATACCAAATGTATCAACCAAAAAGCTGAGCATCCATAAGGGGCGTGTCAATCCACTCTAACCCATACTTATCCTTCCAATTCAATTCGTTTCCAATCCGACCTCATGGTCATGGGTATCCACCAAAAGTTCCCAAGAAAGTCTTAAACGACCCCTGCATCCATCTCTCCGTACGTCGCGCCATCTATAATCCAAAAACGGGTTTCCCAAGCTTAAGAGCGACGTCGAACTGAAAGTTCTTATCTGTGTTCTTCTCCGTGATTCAAATCCAAAACCAACACACGGCCCAACATGTACCCTCCATTATTTCCGATGTTCAAGTTCCTAACGTCCTTCCCACCAAGTCCAAGCCCTAATCCAGGTCCAGGAAGGACATCCTTCCAGCCTCGCGGGTGGTACGGCGTCGGCGAGACATTTTCATCCCAAGAGTCCCTCTCTTCCTTTGGCATGTTGCGGCGCACTGGAGGAAGGGGCACCGGCGTGCATTTTTTCGCTTCCGGAGGAGCTAGGTTGAACGAGAGGAGAGAAGGAGGGACCCAACGGGATGGCGAGGGTGCTCGGCGGCGTCGCTTGGGTGCTCCAGGGCCCCTGGTTTGGCGTGAAGACGGCGAGGCAGCAGCACGGCCAGGCGAATGAGCCTTATCTGAAGAGTTGGATGAAGAGGGGGATGAAGGTTCGTTGGAACGGGGAGTTCCGTCGGCTAACTGTTGCTGTTTACCGGCCGCGTTGACGGGCTTAAGGATGCATCGTCTAACATGCCTGTTCAGATTGGATGGGACACCAAAGCGACGGCCACACGTTTCACATACGAAGGCTATTTACGAAACACAAGTGTGAACGTTATGACGAGCTGGACAGGACTACGTGTGACTCAGTGCTCACCCTTTTCTCCAGTGTGAACGAGGAAGTGCTAGGAACGTTTGGTGAGTCCTGTGCGATGAAATGAAGCCGAACATAACACGCTCACTTTTTTTAACGTGCTGGGACGATCGAATCTATGAAAGGCTGATTTAGATAACCCCAACAAGAGGGCGTCACCAACAGATTGGCTCACCGTTTATGGCACATTGTACAGGCGTGCTTCCGTTCTCGTGAGAGACTATCGTCATGATGGGTCGTCTGCACTGACTGGGCTGAAGGCTGTGGCGCCTCCTTAAGTTGAGTCGTGGAGGCTGGCTGCGCCTGGCTGTTGCGAGCAGTGTCCGGAGGTGGGCGCAAAGAGACTTGGGGCGAGTTCCTGCGCGAAGCCTGATTGAGCAAGACAGCCATTGATGCAGGGGTGGGGCGTTGTGCGGCGGGTGAAAGAACCGATGATTCGATTGTGTAGCTTGGTGGGCTCCTTTTAATCACGGAAAATTCATGCTCAGCAAGCTGGGTCTGCGGCGCGCGAGGCACAGGTGCTAGAGGAAGTCCGTGGAGCGACTCGGAGGCTGGCGGCCATTGCCATTGCTGCTGCAAGGGAAATTCCACGATTGCCTCGGCCTGAAACCCGTCACTAGTAGAAACCGACTGTCCGGAGATCCCCAGGCCGGTGGCGCACAGACTTGTGTTGGACAGGCTCGACGTGGACCCGGTAAGCCCAACTGAGTCTCCGCGGTCAGTAGGATGTCGATACTCTTGATGTGGATACGAGAGTGATGATCCTCTGGAGAAGCTCATAAGATCCAGCCCAGTCGGCGACAAAAAGTTACTGGACGAGACCTGACCAAGGTATGATGGTTGCGTGTGGTAGACGTCCTGGTGGTGAAAGGGATAGTACTGTGTCTGCATCGTTATTGATTGGGAAAAGCGGATGGAGGGGCCTGCCCTCCTGCAGTTATATATTCGATGAAGCTAATACGTCTGCAGACGCTCCCCTTTGTGAACGAGGTGAGAATTCTGAAGACTGCCCATCTGCCACGATCTTTTTACGTACGCGGAGCTGCAATTCAACTGCTCGTTTTGATCTTCTCAACTAAAAAACACTTTATTATTATCGTGTGCGGGGCATGCACTCCAATTAATGGGACCCGATCTACTTTTAGCGCTGAAAATTCGTTCCGAAACCGGTTCTCCTTCTCAGAACCCTAGATCTTCGCTGATAATTCTGATAGAGCCTCTCAAACTCGGAGCAAAGTCGACCTCATGTTCGGCCTCGTGTTGATGCCTCACTCGGCTTGTATCGGGTTTCTCAGGCGTGACTATTTTGTGCCAGGCGGAAATAAAGTACAGAATAAAGGGTTGTATAAAAGCAACACTTTCTCAGTAAGTAGATCAACCAATACTTACGGGTGGCGATTTGGTGGGGATCCTTCGTTTACCTCATGGTTGCTACTGTACCCAATCGATATTGACCGGTGAAGCATACCACTGGGTACTGATCGAGATAACGTGGCAAGCAAAGTATCCCGCGAACGTTCAGAAGGGTCCAGAGACCCTGTCACGGTTCACGAGGCCAAGGGACTGAACGGCAGGGTCGACGAAATGTTCCTTAAATCTGGTTTGCAAAACATCATGCACTGTATGAAGCCACATGCGTTGTCTCCGAGAGGCTTGAAACAGTTATGTACATTGTAAGGGACCCAATTATACAGAACTTAGCAACATCACACAAGGTAAGCAGTGGCAATGCACTATTGCGTATACTTCGAGGTCCATTTCCTAAAGATAAGCCCCAGCCTTACTTAGTGAATTTATGGAGAAGCTTGGTACCCGCTGTCAAGATTCAGCTGTTAGTGATCAAAAGGCACAAGAGAACGAGAGGGACGTACATTGAGCAACCGATTCAAGCTGCTCCCTCGTCTTCTTCCCCGCAACCCTATCAACGGCATTCAAAGCACTACCTAGGAGCCCCGGAGATGCTGTTGGAAACCAAGGGACAGGATTAGAAGCACTTGAGTATGATGATGATTGGTTCGACGGACCTATGGAAAGATATGATATTAGAAATAGTTTGTCTTGTCGGGAAATAAAGTTGGTTGGTGAGGCTCACGTCCTGGGTGTACTGGGGGAGGGCCCGGAGTGCTCGAGTTTCCTGGGTACCAGCTCAAAGATGACGACATCGGACTTGACGCGCCGTATGGCGTTGGTCCACTAATGTAACTTGGGGCGTAGCCCGAGGATTGCGGTTGAGAACCACCAAAGTAATTATCCCCACCTGGTGCAGCGGATATATGGAACCCACCTCCTTGCAGTGGGCTATCGTTTGGAGGATATGGCATTCCATGTGGGGTGCTGTACGGTGGCTGAGGGCCCCCGCCGTATGAGCTGGATCCAGGATAGTAGGAGCCTTGCGCGACAGGGAAATCGTGTCCTGTCGTCTGGCCTGAGTAATACGATGCCCCAGATCCTGGACTATGAGGCGACACGTGAGGACGCCCTCCAAATCCTAGATCGTGCGGTGCAGACGGGGGATAACCAGATGGGCCATACGGGGAAGATTCAATCTGACCTGCATATGTTGACGTAGATGTGTAGGAAGATCCGCCACCGGGTCCTTGAGGGAAGATAGGGTCTCCACTAGCTGACGGAAATACTGGACCCTCAGATGAATGCGTCGAGTACGCTGACCCATGTGGAGGTCCTCCTGCATGACCTGGAGCAGAACTCTCACCGGAAGTCGTCGGATATGAGGGTCGACTACTCATTGCTGAATGTGGGCGTGAAGAGGGGTACGGTGAGGAGTTAAGTGTATGAGGTCTTGATATATTGTTAATCTGTCCAGGATATGACGATTTGTTGCCCGGTGGTGGCGATTGGTGTCGAATATGGTTCTTGATGCCCCATTCCGAAGGTGGCCATTGTCCGTGGCGTACCGGGATTTGGGTTGATGGATAAGATCCAGACGTCGGTGAACCAGATTGCGGGTGACCTGCTTGCGATTGAGGGCGAGAATGGGGACGTTCTGGCCGGTTATGATGATTACTTTGTGCTAATGATGGACGGGAAACATGGACGGGCGGTGGGGGAGAAGCAGCTTGTCTTGGATCAGATGAACCAAGCCTATGACGGTCAAAGTCATGTGCAAGCGAAGTTACAGAATCATATGCAGCGGAAGTGTCGTTAGCAGTCGAAGGGGTACTGTTGTATCCGTGTATTGGAGATGTGTTCGTTCTGTCCGGAGTTGGAGGATTTTCATCATGCCCAGCAGGAGTGCTGGAGGTATGTGAAGATATAGTGTAAAATTGCTGTGGTCGCGAGCCTGTGTTAACTGGTGGAGGTCTTGTCGTTTGACGAGTGGGGCCGGAGTGTGGATGACTTTGAGGAACGACAAACGCCGTTAAGGTTTCGGCTTGGTGCGACGAAGGGCGAGGCTCTGTAACAGTAGATGCAATTGCTGGGGTTGGATGGGTGTGAGAAGAAGTTGGAGCCACCGACACAGTAGTAGCAGGTATACTGGCCGCAGACGAATCCTGAATCGAAGGCTCCTCTGCTTCCAGTGAATAGGGTGGTGGAGGTTGCTCTTCCTTGTCTTCCTTTTGTGCAGCCAGCCATTCCTGGTAAGACATTGCCTCACCGCCAGCAGAACCACCTTGCGTAGTTTCCATAGGTGCTCCCGAAACAAAATCACCCGACTTGTGGTCCACATCTTCGTATCTCGGGCGAGAAGACCAATAGTCTTGAAGTTCCTTAGAAGGGAAAGTCTCGAAGATTTGTCGTTCTCCCCGTAAGCCTTCCGCCGCAAATCCACAAATTCGCATATACCTGATAATCAAATGTGAATCACCAAATTCCAGAGGCTATACTTTGGAACAAACCAATCAGACGGGAGATCATATCCATCTTCATCCAGTGCCAGGAATAGGTGCCTATCAGACACAGGAAGCATACGCTTCCTTTCAATAACAGGCATAAGCGCAGTCCCTTCATCATATCTTGAATAAAGCTTCAGAAAAGAGACAGGAAACGAGTAGTTAAAACAAAATAGACACACTCATCCCACATCGCACCATACATTGTACGGACTCCCAGATGTTTAGCATTGAAGATTTGTTGCCACAAGAAACGGCCCCCGTTACGTTTGATATCGTTAAATCCCCATTCTCCTTGGGAGAGATTGAAGCCCTGATGGATAGCTTACTTAACAACGAAGACAAGCTCAAAGGCGATGACTCACAGAACCTCCTGGAAGAACAACGGGTATGTAATCAATCCTCCTCCAACGCCCTTCCTCATTGCGCTTTTTAATCAGTTCTACATCTCCCTTCATCTTGGTCTCTGCAAAATCATCTGCTTCTCTTTCATTTCGGTACCGTCCAACAGTCCAAGGCGAAATGGCGTCGAAGTCGTTCAGCCAGACATCCAGGAACTCCGGATTTCGATCCGCGTCACTAGTAGCTGTACGCCAGTGTCCAGGAGCTCCTGCCATAATATAGGCCCCTCCAGGAGTCACCCTTCGAATATATGCGGTGATTGCTCTGACAAGTGCAGGCGTGTGCCCAGCGTTCTCAAAACCAAAGCCTGAAATACAGCGTATTGTCGAGACGTCCTGGGAAATGGTCATAAAACGTACCCCACAGAGCTACAACAGCCTTTCCTTTCTCCTTGAGATAGCTTGGACTGTCGAGTGTACCCTGATTTCGGATAAGATGTACCCAATCGTGTTCCAGTACCCTCTGGATACGGTCGGCGGGGACACCAGAAACGTCGTACCTCAAGGCAGATATGTGAGATGAAAAACCCGGTACTATCACAGAAACACACACACATGATTGCAAAGGTTCTTCCCTCCTTCTCTGCAGCTTCCCTCACGCGATCGCCCACTTCATCACGGATTCGTCGAATTCCCTCATTCCCAGTTTCGAGATCGCATTGACCGGCGAAACGCTGTAAGAATGCACCATCGACTCCGTGCTCCGCCATCCAGTGAAAATGTCTGCAAAGTTGTTTAAGCGATCATATCAGAACGCAATGATATCTGTGCATACCTCTGCACAGTTTTAGGGTGGCGTGAAGAATACAGGAAAACCTGTTCTCCTGATGCAGTCTTGAGTCCAGGAGCAGGAAACAGTTCCGATGGAGAATAAGATGATACGTCGGGCCACAGATCGATATTGACCCGTCCTCC
>JAGGAS010000189.1:0-10200 GCA_017657355.1 Termitomyces sp. K1Ac | reverse complement strand
ATAGACTTTGGATCTCCCTCTGCCAGTTGTGTGATTGAGCCACAGCCTCCAGAGGTCGCCCTTACAGCCATGAATGATGTACTATGCCTATGACAGAAAACTTTGCCCTAGAAGAAGCTTTTCCATCCCTACATAGTACCATCCTACCCATAATATTGTCCTTTTTAATTGAGAATGTTCTGTATAGCTCAGTCAGGTCCTGGGAGACAGTGAGGTTAGAAATCACTCATGGTTGTTAGCTAGTATATTTACCATACACAAGTAGGCCAGGCTTATTTGACCATCTATTGGTGACCCAGTACGATTGTGAAAACTTTGGCGGCAACCGTAATGGTAGTCTATACGATTGGCTTGACATTATAACCATAGACCACAGTCAGTGACATGCGAGGTATACAAATGAAGGTGTGCAAATATCTCCGACCTGAGACAAGCCTGAGCAAACTGTGTTGACATTACTGATGTCTACCATGCACACACAAACATATGAAGTGGGAGTTGCAGTGAGACAAAATCAACAAGGAAAATTGCATTGGACATATATACATGATTGATAGATGATTGCCTGCTCCAAAGTTTAGGGGTGCCAAGCCTGTTGGGTTTGTCGACTTGTTGAGTGGACACGTGCTTCAATATATATTCAAGCAACTATTTTGTACATACAGTAGCGGCTGAAAATTTGAACTCGGTCAAATTCAAACCTGATCATTACGATGTCAAAAGCGTTTAACCACACACGAACAAAGCATCCAAAGATTTATCTATCCAACAAGCACCTAGCCCTTTTCTTTCCCTGTTACAACGCCTGAAATCAAACCAGAAGCAATCAAAATCATTCACAGCTCGAATAGTCAGTGGACAGTTCACATTGTTCCAGCAGTCGTGCTGGTCAAATTCCTCGCATATACCCAACGTGCATCTAAACTCGTATCCTCAGTCTACGTACTTGATGATAGCTTGTCCATCCTTGTGTTTTAACCGGCCGTTGTCTGTACATATTGACTTGTTGATCAATGTACAAAAATTGAATGTCAAATTTGGATATGCACAGAATATCAAAGAGCTTGTGATGCAGTTCATTACTGCAGTGGAATGGAAGGAAAACAGTGGACAAAATACACCTCCAGTGGATTGAATGACATTCACGCTGCATCCAATATTGCTTCTATCCATGTATACCAGAGTTTTAATGTCCTTGATACCATTCAATTTTTTATATACATGCTCCCGATTGAAACCTGTCCATGGCAATAATCACATTTGGAATTTCGTCTTCAGTGTCCGCATGAGAACTTTCCAATCCCTTTTGTTATTGCTCACTACTATATCCAGGTCTCCAGGTGAAAAAGTCCATTGGTTCAGAACAAGGAAAACAGTGGATCTGGTGACCACACTGCCCATGTTTTGTAATAGTGCCAGGAATTGTTTTGGGTCAATGCAAATTTGCTGGAAAATGTAATGGACGGTGGTGTTGACGTGCAACTGAACAATGTCATGGAGCATATTGGAAGTGGAGGCCAACAGTGCAAGTTCTCTTAGATTCAGTCGGAGAAGAACCTCCCACCTGGTTGTAGGATATCTAGCATTCCCCATAGACCAAGACCTTGCATAGCAAAGTCAGTAAAATATGTACATTACGGTCTTCACCACTCACCTGACATCGGAGAGACATGATTGAAAGATGAGATATCAGACTTTGACATGTTGGAACACGTTCAAAATAGTGTCATATGTAAAGGGTATCAGGAAAAAAAACGCTGTGACACTTGAATATTAAATGTTCATGCGGAATTTAAATATAGATCTCAGATGCTGAGATCAAGAGAGGTGTGGCCAATGATAATTCAAATGAACGGAAATGTAAATCAAGGCATTGGATACAATATTAAGCATCAATTGGATTTGTCTCCTTCCCTCTGCAACTCAGTTACCCTGAGTGAAAAAGGCATTATAATGTTGAATTGCTGACTCTGTATGGTATTCCATTACACAAAAACTTGTAGGTGCAAACAATCTTGTGGCAACCAGGAACAATACAATGGTTATGAACCTTTTCCAGCCCCTGAACAGTTTCAATTGTTATATTTGACACGTAACCACTCACTACCCTTCATGTTGAACGTCATGGTTAACAAAACCACACATTAGAGAGTCATCCACATAGACAGTATATATTATGGGCTTGATCAGATGGAAATGCTGTGTCCATATGCCCTTCATGCTTGCAATGTCTGCTCAGATCAGGTAGCTTGTTGTTAATAGACTAAGGGACTTCATTGATTCAGAACATACAATAATTAGGGTCTACACAGGGCATGTACTAACAAACTCATCACAATGTCTGGTCCATCTTTGGCGGTCCAAAACTCACCTGATCTGGGACATATTCAAGATACAAATTATGTCATATATGGTGCACCCAATTCTAGGGAAGACATAATAAGTACGTGCACTCTCAAATCACAAGCACAAAATCAACAAAAACATACTGATGACATTGTCTAATGCATAGTACATTGTTACATGCACTCTTCCTGAATGATTGGCTTCAACTACACTTAAGTGCCAAGTGTCCACCTTGTATAATCTATTGAGGTCAGTACAACCGTTTGATGTCACACCTGTTCCGTTGCAGACTGCCTTTTGTAGACTGCAACGTAGGTTGTTATGAGTTGTTATGACTTACTACTTTGCAACCTCAAACACTGCACACATAACTTACCGTTATCATCTAAAGGACATATTCACTGACTGTATTGAGCCTCTGCCATAGTTATAAGACCATGTAAGGCTTTCAACGATCCTAGGAAAATCTTGGCAATATCGTCAGGCATAGTGTGTCAATGAACAAATAGGCATCAACAATTTTTAATTGTTGTTGACAAGTCAATCATGTATGGTTGAATCAGCATTGACATATACCACTCCTGCTATCATGCCTCGGTCATGAATGTCTATTTCATCAATATTGCCTTCATATAGACATTCATGACCAATCATTTCATCATGGAACCATACCTTCCCTTCTATTGAAACTATTCAACAAGTAAAGTGTGATTTGTTCAAGTATATCAGACCAGCAAGAGTCAAGGTCTGTGTGACACTAGAAACAAGGTCGATGCACACCTGTGCCTCAATTGCCAAATCTGGATTGCTCACAGTCAAACAGATGAAATGTGGTACATAGGTGTATGTTATGAGGTCATAACAACCATGGTCACCGCACTTTATGCAACAGTTCTTCTCTTGTACAGTGCTTGGGCCCTTGAACCATTCTGTGACTGTCCTGGGATGCATTGTATCTTCCACATTCTTACAGGTCAAAGTCATTGCTTTGAGTACATTATGCTGGGTAGTTGTAGAGACCTCACTGCATGACATGCATGTAAAAGTCCTCATTCCACAAATTTTGTCTCTTATTGTATGTTCAAAGACACAATCAAATGCTACAAGACTACAACCGGACGGAAAATGGATGGGCACAACATCTCATAGCAATGTACGATAAGTGTTTCTTACGTCCTCTATAGTAATGAGTCCACAGTCCACACCCTCAAACTCCTTGATTATAACAAAGTACAGGTTCCCGGTCTCACGTGAAAGGTAGACTACCTATATCTCAATATATGTTCCACATAATTGCAACCAGAATGTTGTACATGCAACTCCATTCAGTTCTCTCCCAAATAGGACCAACGATGTCTTTTTGAGTGTCAAG
This sequence comes from Termitomyces sp. K1Ac, assembly GCA_017657355.1. Lineage (NCBI taxonomy): Eukaryota > Fungi > Basidiomycota > Agaricomycetes > Agaricales > Lyophyllaceae > Termitomyces > Termitomyces sp. K1Ac. The sequence continues at coordinate 6,482 of JAGGAS010000189.1, read as the reverse complement.
ACTCCCTTCACTTGAACCAGTCTGGACTGTTTCTTGTTGTGACCAACAACACAGCCAGATACATCAGAAATTGACCTGATGCCTAGTTTCTGTTTCTGGCTGATTGAGGGAGATTCGGGGGTAAGTCATTGGCGCTTGGATTGTAAGTTAGACTCTCCATTGTTTTTTACTTTCTCTTTCTATTATTTTGATTGGGCAATGGCCCTTCATGTGTTTTCAGTGTTTTCTTGACAATCTTCCTTCCTTTTACTATCAATTGCCAGTCTGGGATTTTGTCCGGCATGTAATGGTTGGTGGATTCATATTTGTCCCATTTCAATGTGTCAGCCAAAGTTGAAGGAAGATACGAATGACCCTTCCACTGTTTAAACAAAGTCAAAAGGGAAGACCAGAAGTTTTTATGTATGAAAGTAGGTAATTTCCCTTTGTATTTGAGTAATGTAATCTCATTCAACAACTCAAGTTCTCGAAATTCCTGGCACAACCATCCGTGAATACCCTTTTGGATAACTAAGGGACTAAACCCCCTGACTATGACTGTCCCACTAGCACACGTTCCTCTTGATAGTGCAGTGTATACTGCATTTGATGTATTGCTACGCGCAATATCTACAGAGTTCTATGTTTACTCTCTTTTTGTCCTATTTGCAATGGGTCCCACCCTGTTCTATCCAGTGCAGTTCCTGTTTTATCCAGTGCAGTTTCAACCTCATTGTGGTCGCCTTTGTCATCAGTGTATTCTCCTTTGTGTAAAGTCGTCCTTGGTGACTCACACTCTCATTCGACATCCTTCATCTGTTTGTAAAAGTTGTCCTTCTTGTCATAACACTAATGGATGACATGAAAGTTTTTCATGAGTTTGACATCTTCCTCGCGGAAAACATGTCTGTCAAAACCGTCCTCCCACGTCTCACCCAGATCTATCAAGTCCACTTTGCTCTGCCATAATTTCAAAAGCGCTAGCATGGTACAACAATAAGTATGGTGGTCTATGTTGTCTCTTCTTGGTAATGTTCCTCCCACAAAATTTGGAACTGTTTTTAAGTTAGGTGAGGGATCAACTTCAACTATACACTCGCATTGTGAATATCCATCTTCAAACTTGAACCAATCCTTACCCGGTTCTTGATTGGCAATCTTCTTCTTTGTCGTCCTTCTTGTCACCCATTCCAAAACATTAAGTAATTCAAAACATTTAGGATGGAAGCAATATTCGTGGACGCTCAACAATCCAGTATATTTTTTGTGTGATTTACCTATGATGACCCTGTCAGGACCTACCATATCATCAAGTAGAGACGGTTCATCTGTATCTTCATTTCGAGTCTCATCTGCAAGTGCCAAAATGTAGGTCCACCACCAACACAACTCAAACTTATGTGATGTGTAATGGTCAGGGTTTTCCAGCAAGTACAGAGCTGCCATTGGTCCACCAATCTCAAGTTTAGACATCAACGTGTTTGTAATCTGTCTAAGTACAGTCCATGCATGCTCACAATCATCCATGTCTTCCTGCCCAATAGTATGTAGCTTACCCTCCAGAATGTCATTCATTATTGACATAACATGATATGATTTCAGAGAGGACTTCGTAATATAGTTTGTCACATATATGGTAACCGCCTTGATAGCCATACCTGATAGCAAGCATGAAGTGTCCGTATTACAACACAACAGATACACTGCCACACGAGTCACCATATTGACCATGCTTTCAAGACATCTTAAGGCTACCAATCCAGTGTCTTTATCCAGATGCGTCTCAGGAACTATGTCATGAGGAAAACGTGCTTGACAAGCACCTGACTTAGTACCCATCGCAAACGCTTATTCTTATCTGTGGTTTTTGCCTCATCCATATGACAATGCATGTTTGATTTCAAAACTCGATTGTCTATGGTCTCTTCAAAATGCTTATACAACGACCAAAAGTCATCGCAGCGTGAGCAATCTTTATGTGGTGGGTCAGAGCAGAAGGGAGGCAGAATGCATGGCAACGTTTCCATAGGAACTATGTATGGACCATCTTTGGTTGGCTTGCTGTCTATGTTAAACACTGCAGGCTCCTTTGCAGTAGACTCAGTCAGAAATCATGACTTGACATCTTCAAGGTTACCCATCTCAAAATGCCCTTGGTGACACAATTCAAGATAAGCAAACATGTTTTTAAAACTCTTCACCATTGGCCCCTAACAACTTGTCTCGAACGGATTGAGGTCCTAGTGTGCCCTTGATCCATACTAAAAGGTGTAAATGTAATGTCAATCGTCCCTGCTCTTCAACCATTCCATAATATGCTGATGTCTCACCAAAACCCCCTTCATGTTTGGAGTCAACCCCCAACATGTGTTTGATAAACATGGTTGATATCTTGTGAAAGAAACAAGCGGCGGCAATGGGATTGTTAGCTATCAACAATTCTTGTTCAAGTCTTGTGCACGTCTCTGGCCGGAATACAGGATCAGAATCTGCATAATACAAACATAAGGGGTGTTTTAGATTAGTCAGAGAAAACGTCAAGAACCAGGTTGGGGCTCCTTCCTTCACAATCAAGGACCACAATTTGCTACGTCAGTATCTCTTACCCATTAGCAAACCTTTGACATGACTGCCTATATGATTGAGATCATTCAGAACTCTGAAACACTTCTTTTCATCTTCACCATTGAAATGCACACTTTCACTGGATTGCGATTTCTGCGCCATCTCTGTCAGCACTTTTGGCTTCAGGTTCATTAACCTTTTGGCGATGTTGTTGAAATCTTTATGTTTGGTCACCAGGTAACTTTCCATTGTGCTACCTTTAATCTGAGTATGATTGAATGCCACCAGAGTGTAATATTGGTCTGTTTGGAAACGCTTGTCATAGTACATCAGACAATGTTTATGTTGTCTAGGTTTGCCAATCCTCACCTTTGTTGTTAATTTGTTATTAACCCCCCCTTTTCCATAGGGATATAGCCATGGGAACTAGGATTGTCATACATAGATTCGGGATCACGGCTATGACTGATCCCCAAGACCTTCCCACCTGTCTCTATATGATGCAGTGCTTTTATTTTGACCTCATTTAGTGTCAACTTGTCATATTCTGCTCCCGTTAATCCATGCATGCAAAAGGGACAAGGTCCCTCATACGTTCCATAAATTTTGTCACCATTATTGTGTACACTCATTGTAAGTTCATTGATGTGGACTTCTTCAGTGGGTGAAGTCTTGTGCCAATCTACACTGCATGGTACATCTATATGCTTGTAAGTGTGGAGATTTTCCAAAGAGATTTCCAGGTCTTTGTAAGCTTTGTGATTTAGTTTCAACTACTCTAGCACATTGAGAACGCACTCTTGTCATACGAGCATAGGAGTCCATTTGAAATCCTCCATGGTGGGTTGAACAGGTCCAAGAAATACATATGCAAGCACCTCGTCCATTCCCTGTTTGGTTGGGGGCAGTTTTTTGTACACCTTCAAGGTTGGATTGGCGAACATGACTGCATTGGCCAACAATCTTCCTTGACCTTCAGCTACTCTGATCACACATAAATTGTGTTGCACATGAACAATAAGCCTTTGTTCTGCAAACGTTAAGTTCTGTAGTGCGGCGGGGACGTCTCCAACCCATAATCTGTTGCATAGGGCCAATGGAGGGGTTTTTTCTGACTGAGATAGTCTCGGCAATCCTTACACACCTCTTTACAGTCAGAAGCTAGAACAGGTCTGGAAAGGTGTGAGATAAGTTCAGCAACACTCTTGTGTTCTTTTCTTGTTGCTGCTTCATTCTCTAACAGATGCAAATCAAAATTTGCATCATCCCATTCTTCAAGGTCAGAAATGGGAGTCAATTGACCACACACACGACAGCCTCTTTCTTGAAAGACAGACAGGTGAGTGCCGTTTACAAATCCTGAAATGACTTAGGCAAGCAACTCCTTGCTAGCAGGTGCAGGTGGAAATTCAGGTGTGGGAGGTAAGGTCTCAACAATCGGTTTCATGGACCTATCTTTGGGACATAGATATGTAACAAACTTATCACATCCGCATTTCTTACAGTCATGAGCAGACAACTTTTCAACCATGTTTTTGATGGTGCGTACTTGACCCCTCTCCACACAATGTAACCTAAGCACATCTTCCAACTGCTGGCCTATCAATGAAGGGGCCAGTGTGGCAACAGGGATGTCACATATGACCGAAGCAGAAGAGCTCTGATCGAAGGTTTTGTCCCTTGGCCTACATTCATAATGCTCAAATATCAATTCTGTAGCAGACGGATATATAGGAGAAGGAGACACACAAATATGCAAAGCTATCTGCTCGTATGTGAGTTTGATTTGTCCTGGCCTCCATTCTGTCGGAGTCAACTTGATTACATCTGCAGTTCCAGTCATAGATCTGTTCTTAGGTGATAGATGCACGACATATTTTTTACATGCATTTGGTTCACCTGTACATTCATGAGACAAGAATTTAGACATCATTGCACTGTGACTTCTATCTGTACCACAGCTAATGTGATGCAGTCATAGGATATGCATTAATTGCTTGCAGTCAACCATTTTTACAAGACATTCTCGAGGTTAAATCAAGCTGCCAATTGTTACAAGGTGGAGTTTCGGAAGAGGGACATTCGCATTTGGACAGGTCAGCATGGGATTGCAAGAAAGAATGGATTCTTTGAGCCAAAAAGTTCTCAAGCTGACCGCCTGAAGGAGGCTGAACTCAAGCTAACTACAAGGGCTATTCTAAGTAAACTGAGTAGAAATAGAGTATGAATGTAACAAGATAGGGACGGTGGGTGGGGACGCAAACACGTGATGTAAGACATGAGCGTAATCTATTCAAGACAAAAACTGCAAGCGCAGTGTGAGACAACGGTGGAAAAGAGTAAGTAATGAAAGAGCTTACCTGCAAGCGCATAGTGTGACAACAGTGCCGTTCACGACCACACCTGCCAGTATATATGAGTGAATATATGAACAAAGAAAGTGAGTGAAAGAGTGAAGTACAATGAGTTGATCTAGGCACAAATTAACCCTGAGCAATCACCCTCTTCACATTGCCTGAATCATTATTTTGACCTGCCAATTGTTATGAGGTAGAGTTTTGGGAGAGGGACATTCGTGTTTGGACAGGTCGGCATGGGATTGTGAGAAACAATGGATTTTTTGAGCCAAAAAGTTCTTGAGCTGACCGCCCAAAGGAGGCCAAACTCAAGCCAGAGTAGTGTAATCCTGAAGAGCTAGAGGTTCAAAAGGGATGAGGTGAGTGTGGGCCAAGTGGAGAAGGGAAGAGAGATAGAGAATTTGTGCCAGGTTGTTTTTGATGTAGAGCTTGTAGGAGTCGCTGCACCAGCGTCTGAGAAGCTGAATTTTGTAGTCTGAGTAGCCTGCAGCTGCGGCTGCCAAGGCGGCGCCGTGTCAAAAAATATGTCCAGCATAGTTATCAGGGTTGAAGCCAGCCAGGGCAAGTGCTTTGCAAATGGTTTTTACGAAGTAGTTGTATGTGAGGGCTTTGCCGTCCAGCTGCTTGAAGATTAGCGCATTAGGGTTGCAAGGAAGCTTGAGGTAGATTTTTTGAGTGCAGCTATTGGGCAAGTTGGGTGGCCAGGTGTGGCAGAGATTGTGATGGTGACCCCCTTCTGGAAGGGTTCTGTCTTGGAAGCAGGAAGGGTGAGTCAGGCATGGGTAGCATTGTCTAAGTTAGGGAAGAACTGGATGGATTGACGAGTCAGGTTCAGGCCTGCATTGAACTTGCCATTTTTTCCCATTGTAAATTTGCCACTGCATAGAAGCCCAGAGTACGCTAGGCAGCAAGCGGTGTAGACCACTGTGTGACCTGCAGTTGAGCCTGGCTTGAGCTGTGAGAGTAGGGATGTGAGGATGGGGAGGGTGATTGGTTGTACTAGTTTACGGTCCCGTTTACCATGGAAGCATTTGATGCCTCAGATGAGGCGCTGCATCAGAGGCGATTCTGTGGCATCAAAGGGTAGGTTAGCGTCAACGTGGAGGAAACAGACTGCAGAAAGGTATGCCTTGATGGTTTTGGGTTGAACTCGGCCGCCGAGGCTCTCAACCCATGAGAGGATGGCGGGCTGGGAGGCGGGAAGGATAGATCCATCAGGGTTGTACAAGCCATGGAGTTGGACATAGTTGATAAATTGACGTTGGCCTGTGGAGTATGTTTTTCTTGTGCTAGCTGCAAGCCCGTGCCACAAGTAAAATGTGATGGTCTTGGTGTGGTGTCGGTTCTGGTCATATCACCAAGATGGAGGATTTTCAAGGATGGTTTCCTGTCTAGCCACAACACTATCTGGAACATATGCAAAAATGCAAAACAAGAAGCAGCATCAGCAATCAAATTATCTGAAGAGGAAAGCCAGATGGAAGAGAAGGAAAAGTTGAGGCGGCAGGCTAGGGCAATCAGGTGGTGGATGAATTTCATTGTTGGGGCAGATCGGATTGAGACATTGCAAATGGCCTTGAA
>JAGGAS010000188.1:0-10225 GCA_017657355.1 Termitomyces sp. K1Ac | reverse complement strand
CGACCCTGAAAGTTCGCTGGAGACTGTCACGCAGGTAACCACATACATATACAGTTCGGCTACCAAGTTTTTTTTTTTTTTTTTTGAATAGAGATTCAGAGAGCGACCAACCCACGAAAAGATATTAAATATCAGATATACAGCAGCAGAGCGGCCGCCAGGGCATTGTTGCCTGTTGACCTTGCGATGATGGGGCATCCACTGACATTTCCTGATTCATTGATTTCGTTCACAGCACGTGCAAGACCCCCGGGCGCTCACTTCTTTACCCGTTGTTGCCCTCCCCAAGTTTCCGCTGACTCTATAACATGATTAGTAACAGCGCGACAGTTCGTGTCGTGGATTTCAATTCACCATGCAGCAGCTGCATTGGTCCCACCTTAAAAAACCCTTGAAATCATACACTTAGCCGCCCTTCTTTCCTCTCGATTCAACCTCATGATTTGAAACCCCGATGCACATCCATATACTATGTGCTGCCAACGCGCCTGGCTTTCACAACACGTCGTGGGCCTACCAACCCACTGTGCGACGCGTTATAACCCTTTATGACGCGACTTTAGCCTCGAAATCTACTGTATTGCATGCATGTGGGCTCATATTCCTTATTTTACTCTGCTGTATCTCTGTATCTTGAGTTAGTATTTGGGCTCTACTGCTATATACCCTTTGTATAATTCTTCAAAGCTTCAACACTTGTTGAACAGCAAACACGCAACGCCGTCGTCGGGAAACACGGTTATTGGCCAGACCCGGTCATGGCGTACAGAAGAAATTGAAATGCTGACACGATGTCATTGTCACGTTCCGTTATTTTTGTTTCTTGCTCGGTTGCTACTCCAATGTTTGAGAAGAAACGCATCAATACAGGATTGGGATCAAGATATATATAGATATCCATTCTGAACAAGTGTACATGGAGAAACTGTCTTGGTAACTAGTATCAAACTGGGAGTAAATATCCAGGACGTCAGCGCATCAGCATTCGCCTCAAATTATTCATCTCACTCATAACTCCTGGGTTGCTACCAACTCCTCGAGGTATTCCATCCAAGCTGTCGAGAACTGATGATATGCAACTGTATTCGGGAGATTGCTGTAAAAACTAGCTGCCAGACCCAAAGTCTGTGTGATATCCTCGACTGTCTGAATTGGTGCGATCATCGGGCCAGTGTGAATTATCGCAGCTTGTTTGCTTGTGGGGGTTGACGGACCGGTCGGGAATGCCGAAATACTGTTCGGAGAAAGCGGGAACATTCGATATTTTACAGCTAGGTTGAAAGAAAAAGGGCGTACTCGAATTTGTCAAAGGTATTTTCGAATGTGACCATGAGATCACAGAACTTGAAGTATTCAGGTGAAGAGAAGGAAGTAGCCCATACTCCTGGGTTTAACGTGATCTGCAGCCAAAATGAGACGAAAAATCAGCCCCAATACGTTGTGGAAGTAAGTTTTTATGGCCCGGATACCATAGTACGTACATAAGCGCCCGAACCCAACCGCATCTTCGCATAAGAGGCATAACTCTGATAATTCGACACAAATTTAGGATCAGTCACCGCCTCGTCGAAAAAGATGCCCGTGGGGCGGTACGCCCTGTTCCATCCGGTGTAGGTATCAATATCAGTAGTGATATTTTTCAAAGGACGAGCACCGAATCCGGTTGCGACGTATCCAAGCAATTTGACGTTCCCAGAAACGGCATTGAGATTGCGCAGCCGTGCAACGCAGGTCTGGTAGTTTGTGTCGGGTTGGGAACCTGCGGGTCCAGGACCTGAGGCTGGGTTGATAACGACGATGAATTCGAGGTCTGGTTGCATGGGGATTCTTTGTTAAACAGAGATTAGATCTGTATTTGTCCGGCAGTTGGAAAGAGGGGGGCTTACGCGGTGAAGAGAGGATTCCAGCTTACGCAATTGTTGCCTGGGTAGATGTACAGAGGGACAATAACTGCGGACGGGAGGAGAGCCACTGTAGAGCCGATGCAGAAGTTCAGGACGGTCAAAGCGCTGGTGAGGCGTGTAATGGAACCAGAGAAACGCATTGCACGAAGAAGTTGCGATGTAAATCCAACGGGTGAGTGTTTAGATGGGGGACTTTGGAGGGAGAATTCTTGATTTATGAAGGTTTTACTTACACTACTGGGAATGCTCGGCGGTCATCGCCCAAAGACAAGCACGCAGAACAGAAGGAATGGAGATTCACACGCACAAGTCATACGGTAGGCCTGGGGCGAATAGAGGGATGATACTTGCGGCGACTTGGCGTTGGCAGATAGCATACAGCTTGTCTGGAGCGATCAGACTCAAAAGAGACATTGTAGGTACGCATGGAGAGCAACTCTCAGGCCGGTAGGTCACACAGCAAGCCTGGGGCGAATATTCATTGGATTATACTTGTGGCGAACGACGTTGACAGATAGCATACAGCCTGCCTGAGGCGAAATAGACTCAAAAGAGACTTTGTAGGCACATATGGGAGCAGCTTTGATAGGTCTAGCAGCTTTGATAGGTCTAGTAGCTTTGATAAGTCTAGCAGCTTTGATAGGTCTAGCAGCTTTGATAGGTCTAGCACTTTGATAGGTCTGAGAATAAAGGGATCATACTTGTAGCGAACGACTTTAGCAGGTAGAAGGATTATACTTGTGGCGTTCAAAATGTCATTGGCAGGTCACATCCAGCACTGGCAGGCTTCGACGAATAGAGGGACTCCTGATGGCGTTCAAAATGTCATTGGCAGGGTCACTGTTCACATCTAGCAGGCCTGGGGCGAGTATGTAGAGGGATGATACTTGTGGCGAACGGTGTTCGCGGATAGCATACAGCCCGGTGCCGAGTCGTTGAAAAGGCGAGACTTTGTACATGGGTACTCACTTACGCATGGCGAGTTCGGAGGTTGCACAGTCTTGCACAGTATGTAGCCAGACACGAAGCGAAAAGAGTGTTCGGGTCACACGCACCACGTTCAACGTTCAAAACTTACCACTGAGGACAATGTTTCAAGTTGGGACGCCGCGGCTGACGCGCTCGACGAACCCGTGGGTGCTGCACGTGCTGATGTGAAGTCAGTTGGCCTCAGCGGGGACAACTTGAAGCTAAGAGTCAATGGTTCCCCAAGAAATTATACTGCAGATTATCGACTTTCTGGACGGGGACGCAGCAGCTCTAAAAGCATGCAGTCTTCTCTCCTCATCCTTTCGCGCCCACTCTCAACGACACCTTTTCCATACTGTCACTCTTGATCTTTCAGAGCCATCACAACAGGACCTTCTTCACCAAGCTTTTACGAGTAATCCAGGCCTTCCAGACCTCGTGTTACACCTTCAGCTACTTCTCGCGCAATCCCCTGTGGACGCAGTCTGCGATGTTTTACGCCAACTACACAACGTGCGTGGAGTCACGTTATTACCCACAAACCAGTATCCTGATGAGACGAGCTGGATGGAGTTGCATATCCAACTAAGGGACTTCCTCGCCCGTATCATCTGCCTCCCTACATGTCAATCTCTTTATATAGGCAACGACATATACCTACCGCTAAATTTCGTGTCTCAATTGTCCCATCTTCGCCATCTACAATTTTCACACAGAAGCTCATTCTTGATTTTTGGAGATGCCGGAGATCCAATGGAGTTTTTTCTTCAGTCGCCCAACGAAGGATTTTTGGAGAGTTTAACTGTTGGACAACCATTCATGACGATGGAGGGTGCTTTATTTCCATCGTTCGTGAAGTCACTGTCTTATCCGGCACCTTTGTCCATATCCCGCCTTCGAGTATGCCACATATCGCACATGAGCCAATCAGACGACCTTCAGGATCTATTCAATGCTTGTCCATTGCTTGAAAGGATTCATCTTAACATCATGTCACCACCGGATCTTGACTTCAGTTCGTTAACATACTTGCGGGTCGTGTGTATCAATGCCGCCGGTGGGTTTGCGCCTGGTGCATGGCTTATCCGAATTCTTGCTAGCCTGCCCTTCACATCTCATCTAGAACTTCTAGCTTTATCTGGACGAGAGTCGCTCATAACGCGTCAACAATGGTTTGAGATTGACCACCTTCTAACACAGGAAGGTGATCATATCACTGAAATATCGCCTCGCGTTGTTTGGTACCCAAGAGATATTCAACCTGAGTACTGGCATTCATCCGAGGAGAAACTTCCGCGGCTAGCGGAGAAGGGCATGCTCGTACTCGCTACGAACTCTATTGAGCAATCATGGGACGGGAGTTCAGTACTGTCTCCTACTTGGTCTAAATGCTCCACATGTTTTCTGCCTCCCTAACCATGCTCTCCGTCGTTAGGTTATGCAAGTTGCACACATCGATGGTTTGCGTCGACGCAAAGTGCATAACTCACACGTGCGAGTCGGAGCATCAGACATCATGATCGCAGTCTGCTGTACTATTTCCAGTATATATGTATCGAGGACCACAAGATCAATCAGCTGCGGGCGAAGGCAAGGAAGAGTTTCCCCGCTGCGTCGTGCTTCAGTAAATGTGGTATTCATAAAAGTGGTACTCCTTGTCATTTATGGACAAGATCGAACTTGGCCAGAAAAAATGCAATCCGTGAGTCAATTTAGATCCTATTACTTATTGACAATTCTAATATGGCGGGAAGAACAGTATATGTATAATCTGACATGGTCTCGACGCGTGATACTCGTCGAGCATATTAGCTTGGCAAATATCGTATGATGTATATACATGTCCATCATGATGTACATACGGTATCCTCAAGAGATCGTTACAAAATGGACGAGGCGACGGACAGACGGACGGACGGACGTCACGATCACTTTCCCGTAAGTGATAGTGAACAACAGGGTCCCTACTCTTGAAAAACTCTGATGAACAAAGCCTCGATCAATCTGATTCTTGCCACGATACGTACTGATGTAGCCGTAGGTAAGTTTCGTTATTGTTGAGGTCCTTGTTCATGCCTGCACTCGTCATCAATCAGTGATAATTTTCCCGATGAAACCCAACCTTCGAGACTCGTATCGAAGAAGTTTGGAGCGGCCCAGAATCACGCCACGAGGAAGAGATGGACTCGTACGTAGATGGAGACCTGCACTATGGAACAGCTCCAGATGGAGCAAGCGTGCACTCAGATGTGAACCAGAGTCTAGTCCAGCTATTCCGCTAATATTAATGTGTGTGTGGAGGTGTGGCACCGAAGCCCATGTCGGATCTGAGACTGAAGGTTCAATAACGTTAACATAGGTGACGGACTTTATGTAACTTATCTTATAAGTATATATATAAGTAGCACAAAAGGTGTAATTTGAGGTATGAATAAGTTGTCAGGGCAACTGTACTAGGGAGAAGAAATCCAACATTTCATCATTTCATGGCCATGGTGAGCTCTGTAACGAGAATGCCTATGATGAAATGAGGAGTGGTCTCAACTAGGGACGGAGCAACAGTAGCAACAGAATACTGGGGAATTTGGCGGTGCAAGGCTGAACCGGTGAAGGACTCGCATTCTGACATGATGGATAGGGCCCTAAGGGCCTAGCGTCTGATAGGGTCTGATAGGATCAAAATATGAACTAGGGCCGACATCGTGGTAGCCGCTCTTGTGTGCCTGCATGTGACTGGTCGAAAAAGCGGCGCCGCAGGAGGCACCTTTTCTTCACCACTTCCACGGCTTGTCAGCTTCCTCGTTGAGTGCTCTGACGTTTGGAATGCTCCTGGCCTTGAAATCTTCATAGGTCCTTCACTCGTTTCCACGTTCTTTCAGTTATTACGCTCCTTGGTTCTGGCAACAGGACGAGCGCCGCGCAGTTGTCCAAGTCAAACACAGTTTTTTTCTTACCTATGGATTCCAATTTCCAATTTCCTCGTCATATGGCGCCAATACCGCGTCCAGCGCCCTCGGTTACGACCTCCATGGCCAACCGTGAATCCAATGCTCTCCGTGCGTCAGTGCTTGATGTTGCCCTTGAGCTGGGCATCGGGCATAATAGCACTGTCGCAAAATGGATGTTCAACAACTCGTTGACAGAGGAAGACGAGGAGGTGTGTGGATTATCCTTCTCTCTTAATTTTCCCCCTTGCCATTCACCAGGCCTAACATTGGTGCCAGGCAGACAATGAGCACACCCCAGACTTCTGCCAGATATGCTTGCATGCTTGCATTCATCATATCAGGATTGTTACGTTTTTCTCTCTCTTTTATCCTTCGCCTCGTTTTTTATATCTCGTTCGATCATCCCTTGTTTCGTCCGCTGATTACAATATCAATCAATTCCCAGGAACTACGCTCCCCTTCGCTCACTCATCAGTCCACTCCTACCTCTGAAGAATCATCTCCCGGGCGGTTTCCATTGACGCCTTCTCCGATTGAGACCCAACCCAGCTTCCAGCCAATTCCAGCCAAACTCTTCCCTGTAGAGAATCGTATTACTTTTGACAAGTATGTCGATCCAAGCCCTGATCGGCCAGTCTCGGGTGGTCGTATAACCTTTCCAGACCCACCTAGGCCTTCCCGGCCCCCGACGCCCTCTAAGGGGAAATTGAGAAAGAAACGGGCTGACGGGTATGAGAGCGATGGTGGATATATGAGTGATGGTGGAAAGAGTGGAAAGAAGAAGAAAGAACGCGAGAAGGAGGCTAAGGAGCGTGCTAAGGACGAGAAGCAACAAGAGAAGAGGGAGAAAGAGGAGGAACAGAAGCGCAAAAAGAGTATCAAGGTCAAGAAAGTAGAAGACAAAGATGGGTATGTGACTGGTTATGACACGGATGGTGTGTCAAAGTCGTCGAGGAAATCCAAAGGCAGAGCAGGTGATGGTGGATACGAAACCGATTCGGGCTATTTATCCTCGACCTCGACGAAGGGAAAGTCGAAAGGACGTTTCTTTGGGCTCATGTCAAAACAGTCGAAGGCGGAGTTTCGCCAGGAGGAGGTTCCTCCTATGCCAGCTGTCGAGAAGGAACCCGTCGTACTTCCCATTGCTTCGAAATTTGCGACGACCATTAATACCGGGCCCCTCATTGTAGGCGAATCTTTGGACAGCATGATCAGCAAAGCGATGGACAGTTCTTCGCTTGCCGCCCCTTCCATCAGCACTTTCACATCATTCTCTCCGACCCCTTCGCTTCATCCGACACCTCCGACCAGCTTCTCGCCAACTAGTCGGGAATCTCTCAGCTCAACAGAGTCCAGTGGATCGATGTCTGTCACTGCGAGTTCACTTTCGCATTCACAATTCAAACGCCGTGGCTTCCAGTCCTTTGGCCAAGATCTTGCCTCCAACGGTGGGAGTACAGGTCATCCCAACAATACATCTCCATCCTCTGTCGTGAGCACTCCATCATCGGCTACTCAGAGTTTCCAACCTATCTCCCTTCTGAATACGCACTCTTCTAAGGGGAGCATTACCCCGATTGACACTTCGGTAGAGCCATCCACAGTACAACATTCGTCTTCTCTCAGCTTGAGTTCTCCACCTTCAGCTTTCTCTCCAGTCCAGCACTCTTCATCGAATAGCTTGAACAGCCCACCTTCTGCGTTACCGCCGGTACAGCACTCTTCATCGAACAGCTTGAACTCTCCTCCCTCGGCGTTCACACCGCAGGTCTTCCCAACTACTCGGAATCCTTCTCTGTCTCGTGGTCTTAGTATCACGCGTACACAACTGGGTACAACGGCAGCATATGTTTCAACACCGGAGTCCAATATACCCCTTCGGCCTGTATCAGCACCGTCCATCCAACCTTCTCAATCCCCACCCGCTGTTCCAATCCAATCCACCCTACCTACTCCGCCCGTTGTAGTGCAGCCTCTTCGTCTTTCTCCCACTACTAACACACAACCTCCTCCACGTCCCTCACCTACAACTCCTACATCACCCTCTCGGCCCTCGCCCACCGTATCAACTCAAGCTCTTCGGCCCAGACCCCGAAATCCTCCCACCGATGGATTCGGCCCCCGTTCCAGGCTCACTCCGAGTACAATACCTCTGAGCCCTACTAATCTTCGCTCTCCTAGCCCAGTTGGCACCGAACAAGATCTCACCATCATCCCGTCAACAGACTACATAGTCCCCTCCCCACTCCCTTCACCACTCCCTCTTACAAGTCCCAGTGTGCTTGCCTACTACGACATACCTCCACCCAGCCCGCCGCCTTCCGGACCACTGCCTAAGATTCCGCCGCCTGGAAGTGTCTCATCCCGTTCGCGGACGCTCGAACGCCCTGCCAATGGCATCGCGTCGCGCAACCGTACACCTGAGAGAGGACTCTTCAGCCAACCTATACCGAACGTTCAGCGTGGTCGCGAGAGCCCGTTTCCTGCGCGTCCTATTCTGCCGCAGACTACGGCGCCCAGTGTCGGTCCGGGGTTGGAGACTAATGTTAAGGTGCCGAGGTATAGGGAGCTTTATGGGTTGCCTTTGCCCAAGGAGAAGAATAATCAGGCAGTGGAGCGACGTGAAGTCGACAAGGCTAGAGATTGGGCAAAGGAACGGGATTCGATGGCGAAGCGGTCGTCTGATGGGAGTTGGGATGCGATTGCGGCATATGGTGATGAGGATGAGTATGAGGATGAAGAGGATGAGGATATGAGGGATGTGCTTGAGAGGTTTGAGGACTCAAGGATCGATGCGCAGATCGATGCGATTCAGAATCAATTGAATGGGGGAAAGGCGTTGGGTCGGAGTCGGTCTTTCGAGGCGATTCAGAAGAGAATCACGGGGAAGTATGAGGACGACCAGGATGAGGAGTATCATGACGAGGATGAGGAGGATGAAGCGGCTAGGAAGTCGTCGATGGAGGATGATGGCGATGCAAACAGTCTTTGGAGCATGAGCATATACAGCCGCGCGAGTGTTCTGGACCCCGAGAAGAGTGAAGAGGCCAGGAAACGCTTTATCAGACGGGTGGAAGATTTATATGGGGATGGGGGAAGGGAGAAAATCCCGCCAGTACCGAAAATCCCGGATGCGTTCCTCGATGGTTCTGCGTAAAGTTGGACGAAGTTCTAAAAGCTCTGAAGTTCTTTGGGGCAGTTTATCTATCCTGTGCCACTGTTCAATATTTCAAGTCGCTGTCTTTGCTATTAACATATCCTTGCTTTGTTTATCACCTTGCTTTTTGTATCTGGAAATGTGCGCTGGTGTTGCTGAGCATTTTGCACCTTTTACCGTAACTTACCTATCTTTTTCTTCTCTCAACAGTTGATACAATACCTTATACCAAGGTTCCTACTGCTCCCTGAAATTGTTGTACATAGAGCAAAGATTTCATTGATTTTGTAGTACGCGAACGTATTGACCAGCTCTGGATTTTCTATCATATACTTTATCAAAGGAGTTATGATCAGCTGCTCAATTTCTGTATTCTACTTGTGGAAGCAAACAGGCTCGGTGTTTCAGACAATCTCGTCTCTGGCCAGGACCAGGGAATCTTCGACTCGCCAACACAGGAGGCAGGGGTGTATGGATGACACACGCTTAAAAACATGACGTGTACCTCCGTCATTTCGAGCTGTGAACTCGAAGACAGGACGCTGGGGTACCCGATACCAGATAGGGCAAGGGAGGCGGTGTGCGTAGGCGGGTTCCTGGACAAACGCCGCAGAATCGGATGGTACCGTTTTTCGCTAGACTCTGGAGTGACTCTATAAGAATTTCTTCGTGATAAATAAAGCCGTTTGCGTTGTACTTGAAGTGAGTGAGTGTTGAGGTTGACTGGGGCCCGGGAGTGTTCGACGGCGGGAAAGGGGTGCTGCTGGGAATGGGAGATCGCGTCCACGCAGACGTATGCTTGGGCATCGGTGATATAGCAAGCTTTGCAGACGCCTCGAAGACTGACTGAATGTTGTCCTCTGCAGTGGCTTTGACAGCTTGCGTTTGCGAAGTTATAAATGGCTGGACAGAGAGACACGAGAAGAACGTACGGTTGGACTCTGTCCAAGCAAAAATGCCGACAGAATGAGCTAGGCCCCGGGAAACTCCCGCTAAAGCTTGTCCGCAAAATAGCGGATTTGAGGGGAAATTTTGGCCAAATCTAAGTCCTGACATTGCGGATTTCAGGCTCTGGGAAGGCAATCTTGGTCCGCAATATTGCGGATTTGAGACCCAGTTGGGCAAAAAAAAATTATTATTCTGACGGGCATGGTTGTGCATAAAACTAATTTTTTTTTAAAAAAAAAGAGATGAAAAAAACATATGAGAATTCCCATTTGGGGATAGATGTTGTCCGTTATTGCGGA